>MU779689.1:6291-31406 GCA_026770625.1 Nicotiana glauca | reverse complement strand
TTCATGGAACTACTAATTCTCGTAAGAGTTGTATCGTACTTTATAGCATGATGTAGTGCTTTTACGTGATTTCTTTCCTCTCGGCATTATTTACTCTTATTACTACTGAGTTGGAAGTACTCACTCTACTCCCTGCACCTCGCGTGCAGTTGCAGGTATTGATCACCCAGTAGCGGGTTGTTAGCAGATTGAAGGTAATACTGTTGTAGCTGAGCAAGGTGACCGCCAGTGTTCGCGGCACCGGACTTTATCTTGAACTTCAGATTTCGTTTCATATATATATATAGTTGACTCTGTAGTTGTGTTCCTACATCTTAGATGCTCGTGACTTGTGACACCCCGGTCGGGCTGAGTTGGGTTGTATATATATTGTTAATCAATGTCATTTAAGCTGTATTTTCTATTCTATATGTTTAAGAATTGTTAAAAAGGAGATTTGGGTTAGTTGGCTGGCCTTGTCTTCACGAGAGGCGCCATCACGACCAGGTTCAGGAATTTGGGTAGTGACACTAGGCCATGTCTCAAGTCTCGCATGAGGCTAAGCCATGCCTCCCTATTTGCATAAGGCTAAGCATTGCCTTCTCGTGAGACTAAGCATTGACTCCCTCTGCATAAATATTGCTCTAGACTTTGCATTATTTTATTCTCTCGGGGCTAAAGCTCTACCCCAAAACTCTGCACAAAGCTAAGCTTTGTCTTGTTATTACCTTTGGTATCATGTCTCTGCACTTCATGGGCTGACGTATAGCCAATTTGTCCAAAGGCATCATCCTCATAGCTTGAAGACACCATGTCATGGCCTGAGGATCTCTCAATACTACACATCATTATTCAAAGGTGTCATGGTTTAGAGGCACCATTTTCATGGCCCCAACATCACTTCATGGCCTGCGAATCTCTTATCTCATGATTCATGGCCCGGGATATCATGGTCTAAGGACGTCATCTTCACTGTCTAAAGACAATCTTCATGGTCCAAAGGGAATTTGCATTATGTTTAAATTCTCGCAATATTCTATATACTTGCATGCATCGTGTTTTAAGTTTTGCAGGTAATCCGGGAAGTAGAAATTCTTCAAATGGGAGCAACCTTCGCTCCAGATTCCGCTCATGTCATTTACACCCTGCCATTATTTCGAACGTAACCGTTCCTCATCAATTATTCGCCTTCACTCCATGACCATTCAAATACCTGCCCTGTGATACATCTGTTACAATTCAGATTCGCCTTCATAACTCCTCATAAATCCATCTGATAGTATCCTTCCCAAAAGAACCCTTTCTGAAACATACGATTATTCATATAACAATTCCATCGATTGCATTCATCGTTGGGTCCATAACTACACATGTCTTGATTCCTGTAAAAACAGGGATATGTAGGCAGCTCAGAGACCAGGGTACGGCCTATATTTTTTCAAAACACCCCATTCAGTCAAAATCGGTCATCATTTCTTTACCCGACAACTCTTTCATCCTTCCCGGGTAAAGAGGGGCAGTTGTTGATACCCAATTTTTCCCTCATATATTTTTAAATGCATATATGCTTTCAAATTAGTGCATGAACATCAACCGGTATTTTTTCATAATTTTCTGTAATTTTTAAAAGAATTTAATTAATTTACTCCAGCATTTTATTATCTAAATTATTACTAATTGCATCGCGAATAATTTTACAATGATTTATTACTTGATTTTAGCATTATAATCTTTAATCATTTTATGCATAAATATATATATATATATATATATATATATATATATATATATATATATATATCTTTAGGATATAATTACAATAACTTTGTAATAATAACCCTTATGTGCGTAATTATATTATTTACACGAAAATGACCATTTATATTTTAATAATATTAAGTAATTATTTTAAATTATTTCCATGCATAAATAGAATTTTTTTTATCACTTATTAGCTATTTTATAAATTATTTTATCAAATTAATTGGGTATTTAACATATAGCCTCTTTTAATTTGATTTTTCGTACCTTAGCCCAACTTTCACCCCAGCCCAATTAAATTAACCCATAACCTTGATCCATACCCGCCCCAACCCAGGTTCAATCCTGGCTGTCGATCTCAAAAGATCAACGGTCCAGGATTTATCTTCCTTTTTTAATATACCAAAACCCCCAAACCCTACCTCATTTCTCCCAACCCGCCGCCTCTGAAACCCTTCCTCCTCTATTCTCTCTCACCCTCCTCCTAACCCTAGCCTGTCGTCACCAAAATCCCTTCGATTCATGGGTTTCTTTTTCGATTACAGGCGTTATTTGGCCTCCTATCTCTATTGGTGTTATGATTTTCGTATTGTTGGATGGAATCTCAAAGATACTCGAACTAGATTTGGTTCAAATCCATTATGTTATCGATGAATCTGTCTGTGTTCATTCCTATGTATATGAGTACTAATATTTTCATGTTTATATCTTTAAATCTATGGTTCAAACCAGATTTTTCTCACCTATGTTTATTTCTTTTATAACCTAACCATTTCTGGCTAAATCCGTTCAGATCTCTTTAGATCTGAAGCGGTTTGAGTTTGTTTATTACTTTTCCTTTAAGATTCTGGTGTTTTCCCTATTATTGTTAACCGATTTTCGTTTTCTCCCTAAAAGCTAGGGTTCCAATTTTTTTAAAGAAGTTTCTACAAAATGTTTTAAAACGTTTAAGTGTTTAACTCTAGTTTTCTTCCTTTACTTTTCAACTAATTTCCATCCCTATATCTTTATGACCTAGAGTTTCTAATTATTGTATTGCTTGCTATAATGTTTTCCCTTTTACTATGGTTGTCAATTAAACTGAGTAATTGATTTATTTGCCTAATTAGGGTTTGAAATTATATATTCTTTCACCCATTCTTTCATTATATATATGATTCGTAATTGGTACTGCTTTCCTTCATTATATCACTGGCCTGATTTCTAGGCCTTGATTGTTATGTCCAATCTTTGAGTGATTTCTAAACTTATTACTTACCTTATTAAACCTCAATCTTGTCGGTTAATTGATTTCGTATAAGAGTCTCCTTAATCTAAGTAATAATTCAATGACTTGTGTTTAACCATAATTGGTTGATTAACTAATTTCTTTGCCTTATTTTTGTGATTGGTTCCCTATCTTATTTGTTTTACTCTACTGTACGCTATAAAAGCCCTTCCATTGTCCTCACTTTAGACACCTACACCTACTCACACACAGACACACTGAGATACACCAGCTCACACCTACAAACCTACACTTACACACCTACACTCACACAACTTGAGTTTTTTCTATCACTCTGATTTGCTGCATTGTCTAGCCGGCTGAAAGCCAAGGCTAGACTATTGGATTTTAATTGCCTTCACCTTCCTGTTTACTTTCTCCCTAACTTGTATGCCTTAATTCATGTTATCTTGTTCTATTCTATATGTTTATGTAGTCAGTTTTATCACGGACCTCAACATGCTTCTGTTTGATACATGATTCCTAACCATCTCTTTCTCAACTGTTATGCCTTAGTTCTTGTTATCTTGTTTTGTTCCATGTGATTATATGATTAGTTTACTTCAAACCTTGATATTATTCTATTTTCCATATGTTTCCTGCTTGCTTTCTTCCTAACTAGTATACCTTAATTCATGTTAACCCACAATGTTCTATGTGTTTGTGTGGTTAATTTACCTTAGCATGTCTGGCCCATGATTTCTATTTACTTCTTTCTAGACTAGTATGCTTTAGTTCCTGCTACCTTGTGCTATGTGTTTATTTGGTTAGTTATTTCAAACTTCAGCATGTTTGTGTTTAATACATGCCTATATGGTCCCACCTAGTGATAATTAATAAACTAAGTAATCTTTAGTAATGTGAAACCTTGATGGATTTAGTTGTATGCTCCCAATTCAGAACATGTTTAGGTATTGCCAATATGTGTGGTCAGTTCTATTTTTAATTCAAGTATCTCTGCTCTTGTTGTGATTGCTTTAAGTACCGGTATATCATCTATGTTTGAACTAATATCAATCTGCTAAATATAGACAATGTTCTGTTTGAAGTCTTGTAATTTGAACTTGTTTGTTCCTAAAAAATCTAACTGTTTTCTAAAACTTTCCCCCACCCCTTATATATACTATTTTTCAAACTTCTACTCTTAGCTATGTAGGTTCCTACCACCTCCAGTATGAGCACTGCCTAGGGTCCCTGAGACTCATTTGAACTCTGACACATTGGAGCTGGTTTTCCAATCTCTTATGAATTCTGTGTTGAATGTGTGGATCTAGTATGAGCATTGCCCAGGATTCTTGAGGCTCTTTGGGAACTTTGACACACTAGAAACCTGGCTTAAGGTGTTGTGGATCTGTGCTACTGTTTCAAGGCTGTTGTGTTGAAGGCATGGCTCTCAGGTCTATATTAGGCCTGCTAAGGCTCCCTATAGTTTGATAAACAATGTTATACAGTTTATTCATTCTAGGTTGTAATACTTTTTGTAATAAACAGATCTAGGGTTTGTTAGGAAAAGCTTGGGGGGTTTATCCGATATCATGCCTATAGGGTGAAATCAGTTTGTAAACTTAGAAATCCCAATAATAGAAATTCAAACCAAGTCAACTCTTAAAGATCATTCCTATAGAAGTTTAAATATATACAGCAATTAGAAAGCATGCCTCCAGGATCTAAAAAGTTAAAACCTGCCTTTACAAGTTAAAATCAGTGATTTGCTTAGAAACCAAGCTATAAGTTTACAATTGTAGATACCATGCCTATAGGATTCTGTTAATCACTTAGGCAAATTTAGTAGGTTATTAATGATTTTGAGTGTAAAATGTTGATATTTACTGCCTAAAGACGCCTAGATTTAAGGCTTAATAAAATCAGTAGGCAAAACTGCTAGGTCCAGATGCACGCCTTAGTAAACTACTTTTTTGGTATTATGTTTCTCCCCATCTAGATATCCTGTGTAACAACCCAAACCCCGCTCCGGTCGTGATGGCCACTCTCGTGAAGACAAGGCCAGCCAACCAACCCTATTTTCATCTTTCAAAAATAGATAAACATGAATAAACAATTTTTAAGGATGATTCAATAATATTACTTAGCGGAAGTACAACCAAACATAGCCCAAACCGGGGTGTCACAAGTCACGAGCATCTATAAGAATATAATTCCACCTTACAAGTCTAGAAATACGCTGAACAAAAATAGTGAATAACATAGAAAGACAAGGGTGCTGCGAATGTTGGCAGTCACCTCGCTAAAACCTCTACAACTCTGCCTCCACGCATGCCAATACCCACTACCAGGTGAATAAATACCTGCAACTGCACGCGAGGTGCAGGGAGTAAAGTGAGTACTCCAACTCAGTGAGTAATAAAAGTAAGAGATAACTGAGCAGCAAGAAATCACGTAAAGCAACCAACATGCTGTATAGAAGTCGGGTACAATTTTTATGAGAAAACAGTGAAATCTGTGAAATCTTTAGAAATACCTTGGATCAGTTCAAATATCTTTTGAAAATGATCTTTTCAATAATTACGAAAACGATTTCAAACCAGTTAGTGCTGAAAAGCACAGAAAATCCGCCCCTCGGCACAAATACCACAGTATAACAGGTAAAAAACAAGTAAATATACAAGGTGGGCACATCAAAGTTCACCCCTCGGACAATAACTCAAAAAGAGTTCCGGCCCCTCGGGCATGGTTTATGTTCCTGGTCAGTCATTGTTACCTGACCGGTCAGTCATTGTTACCTGACCAAAATGAGTATTACATTGCCATTGTTACCACTGGTCAGTCATTGTTACCTGACTGGTCAGTCATTGTTACCTGACCAAAACACGTATAATAGTGCCATTGTTACCACTATCTAAAATTTGTCTGCTCTAGATGGGTACCCGCACTCATTGGGGGTGCACAGACTCCAGGAGGGGGCTCTTACGGCCCAAGCGCAATATCAAGCCACCTCGTGGCATATAAACAAGGCCTGAAAGCTTTCTCACATCACACTCGAGGCCTGAAAGCCTCCTCACAATACACTCGAGGCCTGAAAGCCTCCTCACATATCACTCGAGACCTGAAAGCCCTACTCAGTCCAGAAAACATCATAAGCCCCTCGGGCATCAATAAAATAGTAGTGCTCAGCTCAAACAATAGTGGAAATATCATTTAAGTCTCAAAGTTCAATTAAAAACGGCTGAGTTGTAAAACAGTATAATCAACCGGACTGAGATCAAGTAATATATCAAATAGTGAGGAAAGAGTGATAAAAATCCCCGAAGGGTTCAAATAATTGGCACAAGCCCAAATAAGGCAATCAGCCCAAATCATGATAACAACAAATATGTTCCAGTCAAACACGCGGTAAAATCATCAATCGGGATGGACCAAGTCATAATCCCCAATGGTTCTCTACCCCACGCTCGCTATCCGGCGTGTAAGTCACCTCAATATAGCACTACGGTATGCAAATCCTGGGTTTCAAACCCTCAGGATATCATTTACAATCATTACTCACCTCTAGTCGGCCAAAAGTTTAGTTCGCTATGCCTTTTCCTCTCGAATCGACCTCATAGCGCATCGAATCTGATCAAAACCACAAGTAATATGTTACAATAGGCTAAGGGAACATAACCCAATTGAAAAGACTCGAAAAATATCAAAAATCAAGAAATTGGCAAAACCCGAGCCCCGGGCCCACTTCTCGAAAAATCAAAAAATTTATATCACCGGATTCCTTATCTCGCCGCGAGTCTATACATATCAAATTTATGAAAATCTAAGCTCAAATGCTCCCTCAAGCCCCAAATTTTCTTTCTCTTAAGTTCAAGCCCTAACCTCCATTTTTTACCTCTAATTCCTTGATTTTTCACCCTTAATTCATGTAATAAGACATTAGATTTATGTTTTAGGCTCAGAATTCCTTACCTCAATGAAGTCCCTTGATTCCCTCACCAAAATCGCACAATAACCTCCAAGTCTGAAATGAAAATGTTAAGTTCTTTCAAAAATTCGTGAAGATGGAATGAAATATCCCTGACCAGGCTTTTTCCGCTTTCGCGATAAAAATGTCGCTTCTGCGACTTCCGCTTCTGCGGATTTTCTTCCGCTTCTGCGGTTTCTCTCATTTCGCCCAGGACCGCTTATGTGGTCCAAATGTCCGCTTTTGCGGTACCTGCCTCGAGTCCAAGACTCGCTTCTGCGGCTCCCTCATTCGCTTCTGCGGTCCATTTCCGTAGAAGCGAAAATACCAGATACCATAATTCTTCAGAATGCATCAAGTCCAAAAATCACCCCGTTGGACATCCGAAATCACCCCGGGACCTCAACCAAAAGTACCAACACATCTTAAAACATTAATCAAACTTGCTCCAATCATTAAAACACCTCAACTAACACTAAAATCATCAAATTACATAGAATTGAAGCCTAAGTTCTTCAAAAACTTCCGAAACACGCGTTCGATCAAAAACCTAACCAAATCACCTCCGAATAACCTGAAATTTTGCACACACATCCAAAATCACCTAACGATACAACAATTCTCATAATCCCACTCCGACCCTCGGATCAAAATCTCACCTATCAACCGAAAATCGCCAAAATGCTAACTTCGCCAATTCAAGCCTAATTCTACACCGGACCTCCAAAATAAATTCCGATCACACTCCTAAGTCACAAATCATCCCCCGAAGCTAACCGAATCACCGAAAATCGCATTCAAGCCCTCTAACTCAATAGTCAACATCCGGTTGACTTTTCCAAAACAAGCCTTCCTTAAAGAGACTAAGTGCCTCATTTTCTACCAAAACCAATCTAAATCAACTCTAACACACCAAATACTGATAATGAAACATGAAGAAGCATAAAACGGGGGAAATGGGGCGGTAACTCCTGAGACGACGGGTCGGGTCGTCACATCCTCCCCAACTTAAACAAATGCTCGTCCTCGAGCATACCCAGAGTTGCTCTAGAAGCCAACCAATAGCTGAATAACTTTACCATGCATATACCCGGGGGTGATCCCACGTCACCCTATCTCATATAGGTCCGATAACACATTTTAACCGAAATTACACAATCCAGTCTAGCCCATAAATCATAGAACTACCTTTTCATTTTTGAAATCATCAATACGATCAAAACCTCACACCTCTAATTTGAATAGTACCGAACCAGCTATAATAACCCATACCTGCAACCTCAGGTGAAATCATATGATATACCACATAATCCAAACACTCGAAACGATAACTTCTATTCACAGTAGTTGCCCACGACAACCAAATACCGATAGAAAACCTCTTATTAGCTAAGGTCTTATTCCAACACTTTCATATACTGCCAACGATAAATGAAACACGCAGCAAACCGTAACTATTTCTCAGGTCAACCATTCATGAAGCCACTTCCCTTTTGACTAATACCACAACAGATTTCCGAGCTGAACCTCGATATTATTCTTCCAACAAGATGAAATCAAATATGTTCGTATTCATTAATTACCCCAACGATCGCCTCGAATCCAAGACACCACTTTGGTGATATGACACATCGATACAGGCCTAAGCCACAACTTGCATAATACGCGCACCAATAAGAAACGGTCTGAACATGCTCAAATCATGAAAAATGACTTAGACGAAAGGACTGTACCTCAAGCTCATCAGTACCATCACAACACAAGGCTGAGACCTCGTCTCACATCATAGAATAGAACACCTGAATCTACCCCGAAAGGTCATATCTCCACGTGGCCTCGCTACAATGCGCGATCCTATCCAAACACGGTTACACGTGAAACACCTCAAGTCACTTTGCTCAAAATCGACAACCACACACAATTTGATGTCTGAAACCAAAGCAATTCCTTACACCCATGGTGAAACAAATAACATATGACACACAACCCGATACATCATAACCAACACTCCATTTACCGAGCAACATCCAATTACTCTTCCCGCTCGACTTTCACTATGAATCCCCAATAGAAACGCACCACATGTGCCCAAAATCAATAAATCATAACATCTCACAACATAGAATAGCAACTCAAGCTGAATACGTAGCCATACCAGCCTGCCAACGAACTCATTACCAAGGAGCCTGAAGCTGCTCCTTCCACTACTAAAACTCCTGCCGGAGCCGTACGATATGGTGCCCGGCACCAAATCAATATCGAAATCCACAACCTTGCCCGGTGACATGCTCGGCCACAAGAAACGCATCCGAAAAGTCCCTCAACGCCTGAACTGAACCAATGGTAGAAACCTCTGCACTGACATCCATCACGAATACCCAATTAAGAAAAGCAGTCCTCCCCAGCCATCCGCTGGTCTTTGGAATACAAACCACTCTTCTAGAACATAATCTGATGCACCTCGCCACTCAACCCGTGGCATTTTCCGGCATAGCCCATAGCGCAATAGTCTAGAATAACCCAACACTAAGATAGCCAGTCTACACCCCAACATCATATCCAAAATCTAACGTACCAAGCAAAGAAAGATCCACTCGGGCCTCCAAATCCTAACAGCCGCTAAATGATGTCGATACATACGATCCACAACCACTACATAGTCTGTACCTGGGAACTCCCAGTCTCCAACTCCATATAGCACATGAATCACCATACCTGATCCTGAATTCCACCGTATGAATACATATCACACCTCAAGTACCCAATCATTCCACGAAAGATATTCTAAAATTTCCCCTGTGCCATCAAACAAAATCAGATATCGGCAGTTGACCTAACAAGAAAGCGTTGCAATACTACCAAAGTATCATCAGTTAAGTCACATTACCCCTTTCCGAGACAAATACTCTCGTCACATCACTTCCATTTAGCAGTACCATTTCCTTGATTATCTGAGGCTACCCGTTGCCTAAGAGTTTTATGAACTTCTTTTCAGAACTGAACTAAAACCTCGCACATACCAATCTCGATCCTCTACAACATACCGCATATACCATACCATCCAAGGATAACATAAGAACTTTTCTCTCCCTTCCGCGTCGCAGACATCTACGCACTCAACTAGTCAAGAACTTCCATTGATCCCATCTAGAAGAAAAATCATTACACACTCCATGCTCCATATGTCCATAGAAAATATACATCTCCAAACCACGTTGAAACCCACAAGAATTCTCTCCCAATTCCATTTGCACAAGATAAACTGTCAGGACTGAATCATTCTAACTAGACCAAGCTAAACAAGATGTCGGAACTCAAGAGCTTTGCTACAAAATACCTGTACGAACTCATTGCCTCGAACACATACAAAGAATTAATCACATCCTTACCATACGGATTCGTTCCACTATCAAGCTATTCCATCTATCTAATTTCCCTTTTGATTCATCATCAACTTGATATTTCTCCCTTACTGTAGTACCACAATTCCTCAACACAGGCTTACCACGCGAGAACCAAGCATGAACCGCACTGTTTGAAACCCATAAGCCGATGAATACTCTCTCTCGAATATTCCCAAAAACACCACATTCAGCAGCACTTAATTCTGAAAGAACTTCCTATGAATCTAAATCTGTTGCCTTTGCTTTCCTGATATTGATGTTAGAATCTCATAATTAACATAGAAATACTACAAATCTGAACCTCTTCCGATGAAAACACAGTTTCTAACACACATGCAACTTTAAGATACCCGATAATTTCCTGTAGACTCTTGAACACATTAGAACCATTTTCAAAAGTCATTATCTCTTATTCAAACTGCAAATCACCTTACCTGACGGACAGAACCACCTGTGCCTCATTGCCACTCCGATACCGCAAAATGTTATCTTCATCCCAATACATCCAAGCAACTTCCTGCTCTATACGCCGAGCATCCTTTGCCAATAACACTCTAGACATTCCGTGATTCTCATACTCTATAAAGCATAATATGACCTTTGTCAAAATTTTCCTTTACTCCAACCATAGCTAACTCACTCGCATGCCCCAAATTGGAATCGACATAGCACCTAACCGTGCAATAAGCTGCTCCCAGCTGCCTCCCCTACTTGGCTCGAAGCCATAGATCAAGATACACTCAATAACTCATAAAACTTTTGCTCTATTGATGCCACAATAACATAGAGAGATTAAACTCAAATCATTTACAAGTTTGTAAAAACACTGATCATCTAGTACTGTAATCTTCTACAAATCTCGCATCCATCCCCACATCAATTGAGTACACTCTATTAAGCGACCCGAACCTTCAAATTTCAACACGTACTTTTCAATTACACATGAGATCTTCTAGCATACACCTAGGGATCTTACCACTTAAGAACACTCCACAAGAGATAACCCACCTCCTTCGCCTCAATTTAGTATTTCTGTATACCTTCCACCGTCATACACATTACACAGTCATTTAGTCTTCCTGGGTCTGAACTCATACTGCCACATGTAATGCACTTCCCTCCCCAACTAGGAGACACGAAAATATTCTTCACGCGCCCATAACTCGGGCTACACATCAAATCACAATAGGAATTGAACACTTAACAGTTCATCTATTATCCAGCAAACTTCTTCGTCACTACCAAGTCATATAGATACATCTCGCAGTACTAACATACTCATCACATGTACATCCAACCGACATTCCGGCTAATAGGGATAACACCGAGCATATAAGTTTAAAACACCTGCTTACACAATTAGCACCTCGGTGCTCAAGCCATAGGCAAGGATCTGGCCTCAAGTCCTCCAGACTGGCCCAACATCAAACTCATAGAGATAACATCTCGCCCCTTGATCGGGGAATCACAATCCATCAAGGCACATCTGATACTGAGCGTTAATCTACGCATACAAACACGTGGAAGGAATTTTAAGAGTTTCTTTTCAAGCTGAACCAAGGACGCACAATAAAAATTCAAGAATGTGAAGTTTTCCTAAAGGTTCTACAGCTTCTCGAGGATAAATACAGACGTCTCCATATCTATCCGCGAGACTCTACTAAACCTGCACATGAATCGCGAGACCTAGTAACCTAGCTCTAATATCAACTTGTCACGACCCAAACCTCGCTCCGATCGTGATGGCGCCACTCGTGAAGACAAGGCCAGCCAACCAACCTTATTTTCCTCTTTCAAAAATAGATAAACATGAATAAACAATTTCTAACGATGATTCAATAATATTACTTAGTGGAAGTACAACCAAACACAACCCAAACCGGGGTGTCACAAGTCATGAGCATCTATAAGAATATAATTCCACCTTACAAGTCTAGAAATACGCTGAATAGAAATAGTGAATAACATAGAAAGATAGGGGTGCTGCGAACGCTGGCAGTCACCTCGCTAAAACCTCTACAACTCTGCCTCCACGCATGCCAATACCCACTACCGGGTGAATAAATACCTGCAACTGCACGCGAGGTGCAGGGAGTAAAGTGAGTACTCCAACTCAATGAGTAATAAAAGTAAATAATAACTTAGCAGCAAGATCTCACGTAAAGCAACCAACATGCTGTATAGAAGCCGGGTACAATTTTTATGAGAAAACAGTGAAATCTGTGAAATCTTTAGAAATACCTTGGCTCAGTTCAAATCTCTTTTGAAAATGATCTTTTCAATAATTACGAAAATGATTTCAAACCAGTTAGTGCTGATACGCATAGAAAATTCGCCCCTCGGCACAAATACCACAGTATAACAGGTAAAAAGACAAGTAATATACAAGGTGAGCACATCAAAGTTTGCCCCTCGAGAAATATCTCAAAAACAGTTACGGCCCCTCGGGCATGGTTTATGTTCCTGGTCAGTCATTGTTTCTTGACTGATCAGTCATTGTTACCTGACCAAAACGCGTATTACATTGCCATTGTTACCACTGGTCAATTATTGTTACCTGACTGGTCAGTCATTGTTACCTGACCAAAACACCTATAACAGTGTCATTGTTACCACTGTCTAAAATTTGTACGCGCTAGATGGGTACCCGCGCTCACTAGGGGTGTACAGACTCCGGGAGGGGCCCCTTGCGGCCCAAGCGCAATATCAAGCCACCTCATGGCATATAAACAAGGCCTGAAATCCTTCTCACATCACACTCGAGGCCTGAAAGCCTCCTCACAATACACTCAAGGCCTGAAAGCCTCCTCACATATCACTCGAGGCCTGAAAGCCCCACTCAGTCCAGAAAACATCATAAGCCCCTCGGGCATCAATAAAATAGTAGTGCTCAGCTCAAACAACATTGGAAATATCATTTAAGTCTCAAAGTTCAATTAAAAATGGCTGAGGTGTAAAATAGTATAATCAACAGGACTGAGTTCGAGTAATATATCAAATAGTGAGGAAAGAGTGATAAAAATCCCCGAAGGGTTCAAATAATTGGCATAAGCCCAAATATGGCAATCAGCCCAAATCATGATAACAACAAATATGTTCCAGTCAAATACGCGGTGAAATCATCAATTGGGACGGACCAAGTCACAATGCCCAATGGTGCCCTACCCCACGCTCGCTATCTGGCGTGTATGTCACCTCAATATAGCACTACGGTGTGCAAATTCGGGGTTTCAAACACTCACGATATCATTTACAATCATTACTCACCTCTAGCCGGCCAAAAGTCGAGCTCGTTATGCCTTTTCCTCTCGAATCAACCTCCTCGCATATCGAATCTGATCAAAACCACAAGGAATATGCTACAATAGGCTAAGAGAACATAACCCAATCGAAAAGACTCGAAAAATAGAAAAAATCATGAAAATGGTAAAACCCGGGCCCACTTCTCAAAAAATTAGAAAATTTACATCATCGGATTCCTTATCTCGCCACGAGTCTATACATATCAAATTTATGAAAATCTGAGCTCAAATGCTCCCTCAAGCCCCAAATTTTCTTTCTCTTAAGTTCAAGCCCTAACCTCCATTTTTTACCTCTAATTCCTTGATTTTTCACCCTTAATTCATGTAATAACACATTAGATTTATATTTTAGGCTTAGAATTCCTTACCTCAATGAAGTCCCTTGATTACCTCACCAAAATCGCACAATAACCTCCAAGTCCGAAGTGAAAATGTTAAGTTCTTTCAAAAATTCGCGAAGATGGAATTAAATATCCCTGACCAGGCTTTTTCCTCTTCCGCGATAAAAATGTCACTTCTACAGATTTTCTTCCGCTTCTGTGATTTCTCTCATTTCGCCCATGACCGTTTTTGCAGTCCAAATGTCCGCTTTTGCGGAACATGCCTCGAGTCCAAGACTCGCTTCTGCGTCTCCCTCATTCGTTTCTGCGGAACCGCTTCTACGGTCCATTTTCGCAGAAGCAAAAATACCAGATACCAGAACTCTTCAGAATGCATCAAGTCTAAAATTCACCCCGTTGGCCATCCGAAATCACCCCGAGGCCCCCGGGACCTCAACAAAAAGTACCAACACATCTTAAAAAATTATTCAAACTTGATCCAATTATCAAAACACCTCAACTAACACAAAAATCATCAAATTACATCGAATTCAAGCCTAAGTTCTTCAAAAACTTCCAAAACACACATTCGATCAAAAACATAACCAAATCACCTCTGAATAACCTGAAAGTTTGCACACACATCTAAAATCACTAACGAAACTACAACAACTCTCGGAATCCCATTCCGACCCTTGGACTATCAACCAGAAATCGCCAAAATGCTAACTTCGCCAATTCAAGCCTAATTCTACACCGGACCTCCAAAATAAATTCCAATCACACTCCTAAGTCATAAATTATCCCGCGAAGGTAACCAAATCACCGGAAATCGCATTCGAACCCTCTAACTCAATAGTCAATATCCAGTTGACTTTTCCAAAATAAGCCTTCCTTAAAGAGACTAAGTGCCTCATTTTCTACCAAAACCAATCCAAATCAACTCTAACACACCAAATACTGATAATGAAACATGAAGAAGCATATAACGGGGGAAACGGTGTGGTAACTCTTGAGACGACGGGTCAGGTCGTCACATCCTGCCTATAGGATCCCTAATTAACGAAATTTTCTAAATGAATTGCATGCATTTGTTGTCTACTTGTGGAGGTCAATGTGAGCCCCTATTTGTTCTTTACATGAAGTCCTATATGAATTTTGTTTGACGCCTAGCTTTTTCTCATTTTATGCAATATAGGTCGGTCTAGAACAACCCTAAGTAGAGGTCCTAAATACCTCCAAGACCATAGGTAAGGGACGGGTAGTGCACGCATAAGATACGCATTAGAAGCTACTATAATGCTTAGGTAACAACTGAAAGAGAGTAATTGGGTAGTAAAGGAAATAATGACTTGTGCACTAATGCTATGTGTAGCACCCCTATTTGGGGAAAGTTACCTAGTATTGCATGGAAATGATCCTATAGGCTAAAAAACCTAGGACCCCTTTAATTCCATTTTAAAGTAATTTGTCTAAATTTTTCCATAAGACTAATTCACTTAATGTAAGTTCGAACGGGACCCACCACTGTGGACCTTGAGGGGTGCCTAACACCTTACCCTCAAGGTAATTTCGAGCCCTTACCCGATCTCTGGTGATGTAACTGGTTATATGAGTTAATTGTTCTAGGTGCCCTAACACACCTTAATCGGTTACGTGGCGACTCTTCAAATCCCTTACCCAATCCCAAAAGGAAATAAGTTGTACCAAAAATGTCAAAACCCAATTACGCGAGAAAAAAGGGGACGCGACACCGATAACCAAGGTGCTTATTTGTGTCTGATAGTCTTATCGAAGCTGCTCTTGTTCATGAGCCCTTGAGAGCTCTGACCTCGATCACTTCACCTTTCATTTACAACATTCTGCCCAGGTCCGCTGCTCATGTGATCTTCATTATATGGCTGGTATCAATCTTTGTTTGACCTTGGTTCTCGATCAATATCCCTCTTAATTATGGCATCAGGTCTGGTAGGATAAACGGACTCGGAAGGATCCCCGAGTTGGTTGTCTTTGACCCTGATCTTCGATTGATATTGATTATGCACATTGGCCCAAGTGACATACGGATATTCTATCAAATTTTGCTTCGACTACTACGAGGCCACCGAGCTTCGAATATTGAGTCCTTGGGTGAAAGCTTGAACTGCCCAATCATCGACGACTGGTGGCAGGTCCATCCGTTCAATTTGGAATCGAGACATGAACTCTTTGAGCATTTTGTTATCTTTTTGCCTTACCTTGAAAAGGTTTGATTTCCTAGTTTCAACCTTGATTGCCCTGGCGTGTGCCTTCATGAAAGAATCTGCAAGCATAGTAAACGAGTCAATAGAATTAGGCGGTAAATTGTGGTACCACATCATAATGCCCTTCGACGGGGTTTCTTCAAGCTTCTTTAGTAAGAAAGATTCAATTTTGTCATCCTCTAGGTCGTTCCCTTTGATAGCACATGTGTAAGAGGTCACATGATCATTCGGATCAGTTGTTCCATTGTATTTAGGAATCTCAAGCACTCGAAACTTCTTGGGGATCAGTTTGGGAGCCACGCTTGGGGGGAAAGGCTTTTGCACAGATTTTTTAGAGTCAAGACCCTTCAATATCGGTGGTGCCCCCGGGATTCTATCAACCCTGGAGTTGTAAGTGTCCACCTTCTTATCGTTTGCCTCAATCTTCTTTTCCCCGGACTCAATTAGATTTGTCAGTTCCTTGAGAATCTTCATGATTGAAGGATCGGTCACGACTTTTTATCATTCAATTTCTTTGAAATCGATTCGACCCTGTGGACAACTTTCTGCAATGGTTTGGGTTCAATCCTGCTTGGCAAGTTATTCTGATTCTAGAGCTGGGCTATCACTGCCTCCTCGGCCTACAATATTTCGAAGATCACTCGTAGGTTGATCTTGTCATCTTCGCTGCCACGTGCACTTTGAGTGGTTGATCAAATGTCCCCGCGGATGTCGTCCTCGGGATCGACTACCAAATTAGCGTTGAGGACTATATGTGAGTTGACGTCGAATAGATCTACAACCGGAACTCTATCGAGGTCAACCGGGGGTATGTCATTTCTCGGTGCTATGTTATCATTCTCGTTGTGGTGGTCAGTACCGTTGTCGACGTGAAGGGGTGCTGATTGCGAGTTCAAGATTCTGATCCTAGAATCAAAAACACTTCAAAGAACAAGTGAAAAATAGTGTGTGTTATGAAAGTTTGCATCGAGTAACATCTATTATCCTTAGCCCCACGGTAGGCGCCAATGTCACGACCCTAAAATTGACCCGGTAGTGATGGCGCCTATCATGAAACTAGGTCGGACGACACAACTCCCAAGTTAACCATTTAATCAATAATAATTCATTTTTTTAAGATTTTAATTAATCAAATATCTCATAATGTAAGTCTAAATGAACAGTGCAAAAATAATATACAAGTCCGACATCGGGGTGACACAAGTCATGAGCATCTGCTAAGGTCTAAATACAACAAGAGTCTAAGAATGTACTAATTACAGTCTAAGAAAGATAAGAGGGAGAAAAGCAGTGATGTGACGTCGGGCAGCTACCTTGCAAACTCTGTTAAATCTGCCACTGGGCAATCAACACCTGCTATCGGGTTCAGAACTACCTGAATCTGCACACAAGGTGCATAGAGTAATGTGAGTATGCCAACTCAGTGACTAATAAAAGTAAAAGCAGCTGAGAATTAAGAAAACACGTAAAACACAGCAAAATTCTACAAAGAGGTAGTGTAAATTCAACACAATGCAATAAAATAGCAAGAACTCATAAAACACCTTAGTTCAATATAAGCTTCTTTAAAACATCTTTTAACAGCTAAGCGAGTGAAAGAAAAACAGTGAGAAAAGATAAACACAAAAAATCAGCCCCTCGGTCCAAATACCAACAGAACCAGCCCCTCGGGCTACCTCATAATCACTCGTATCATCCCCTCGGGAAATAACATGGAACAACCTTAGCCCTTCGGGCTAAATCACATCACACACTGGGTACCTGCGCTCACTGGGGGTGTCCAGAATTCGGGAGGGGCCCCTTACGACCCAAGCGCAATATCAAGCCATCTCGTGGCATAATCAATAGGCTCTCGGCCTCATATCAAGCCACCTCATGGCATAACAAATCAAGCCCTCGGCCTCAAAATCATAAATCAGTACCACACTGCTTCTACGTGCAGCCTGATCCCAAAATATCCTCACAACATAGGCCATCTGCCTCACTCAGTCCGAAATCTCTCGAGCCACTTGGGCAACAGTAAAACATGATGCTCAATCCAAAATATCATTTAAAATATCAAAAATGAGTAAATAAAGCTGGGTTATGAAAAACAATAGAACACAGCATGACTGAGTACAAATATGAAGTCAAAACAGTGAGGAATAGTAGTAAAAATTCCCTAAGGGTCCAAAACAGTTGGCATGAGGCCCAAATATGGCATTCAGCCCAAACCATGGTAATAATTTCCAAAACACAATGATATCAAATAGTTTTCAATCAAATACGCGACTTCACAATCATACGGGACGGACTAAGTCACAATCCCCAATAGTGCACGACCTCACGCTCGTCATCTAGCGGGTGTGTCACCTTAAAATAGCACAATGATGTGAAATTCGAGGTTTTATACCCTCAGGACAACATTTACAATCGTTACTCACCTCAAATCAGTCCAAACTCTAGCCCGGGATGCCTTTGCCTCTTGAATCGGCCTCCAAATGCTCCAAATCCAACCAATACATTATCATCAATATACGCTAAAGGAACAAAGCCCAAACAAAAATAATCAAATTAACTCAAAATCCCAAAATTGGCTCAATCCCGCCCCCCAGGACCACGTGTCGGAATCTGATAAAAATCACAAAACTAGAAAACCCATTCGTTCATGAGTCTACCCATATCAAATTCACCAAAATCCGACATCATATGGCCATCCAAATCCCCAAAATCAACTCTCCAAACCTTCCTCCATTTTTTCAAATTTTTACCCCAAATTCCAAAATTAAACGATAAAAATCCAGACATAATCATGAGGTTTAACCAAATTTGACTGAATAACACGTACCCCAATCAATCCTCTAAAAATACCTTCAAAGATCGCCTCAATCTGAGCTCCATAGCTCCAAAAATGCAAAAATGGCCGAAATCCTCGAAATAGAGTACTTTATAATCTGCCCAGGTATTTACCCTATACTATCACGGACAAACTAATGCGATAGCGAAGCACAAAATTTTTCAGCCCTTCTTTTACCCTATGCGATCACGGCCATTCCCCCGCGATAGCGTAGAACAAATTTTTCCAACACCCTTCTCCAACGCTTCCGGACAGCCTCTAGTTAGGTCATAACTTATTGTACCAAACTTCAAATTACAATTGGTTTAACTTTCTAAAAACTAGACATCAAGGTCTACAACTTTCAGTTTTGGATCATCTACAAGTTCCTTATGGATTGTGATATATTAGCTTCCAAAGTCGGATCAATGCAGCAAAGATTTTGCTCTATGCGATCGTGGGAAGACTTATGCGATCGCATAGCACAACTTCATTTTTCCAAATTTCCTCTATGGTAACGCATTGTACACCCCTGAAACCAAAAACCAGCAACTAGAAATGGCCTAGAAATGGTTCTAAACCACCCCGAAACTCACCTGAGGCCCTCGTGACCTCAAGCAAACATGCCAACACATCCCATAACATCATTCAAACTTGTTCCAACTTTCGGAATGCTCAAAACAATATCAAAACATCGAATCACCCTCGAATTCAAGCCTAAGAATTCTATAACTTCTGAATTCCGAATTCGATGAAAAAGTCTATCAAAACATCTTTTAACAGCTAAGCGAGTGAAATAAAAGTAGTGAGAAAAGTTAAACACATAAAATCAGCCCTCGGGCAAAATACCAACAGAACCAGCCCCTCGGGCTACCTCACAATCACTCGTATCAGACCCTCGAGCAACAGTAAAACATTATGCTCAACCCAAACTATCATTTAAAATATCAAAAATGAGTAAATATAGCTGAGTTATGAAAACAGTATAATACAGCATGACTAAGTGCAAATATGAAGTCAAACCAGTAAGGAATAGTAGCAAAAATTCCCTAAGGGTCCAAAACAGTTGACACGAGGCCCAAATATGGCATTCAACCCAAAACATGGTAATAATTTCCAAAACACAATGATATCAAACAGTTTTCAATCAAATACGCGACTTCACAGTCATACGGAACGGACTAAGTCACAATCCCCAACAGTGCACGACCCCACGCTCGTTATCTAGCGTGTGCGTCGCCTTAAAATAGCACAATGATGTGAAATCCAGAGTTTCATACCCTCAGGACAACATTTACAATCATTACTCACCTCAAATCGGTCCAAACTCTAGACCGTGATGCCTTTGCCTCTCGAATCGGCCTCCAAATGCTCCAAATCCAACCAATATATTATCATCAATATACGCTAAAGGAACAAATCCCAAGCGAAAATAATCAAATTAACTCAAAGTCCCAAAATTGGCTTAAATCCGGCCCTCAGGCCCACATCTCGGAATTCGATAAAAATCACAAACCTGGAAAAGCCATTCGTTCACGAGTCTACCCATATCAAATTCACCAAAATCCGACATCAAATGGCCATCCAAGTTCCCAAAATCAACTCTCCATTTTTACCCCAAATTCCCAAATTAAATTATAAGAATTAAGACATAATCATGAGATTTAACCAAATTTGAGTGAAGAACACTTACCCCAATCAATCCTCTGAAACTCCCATAAAAAATTGCATCAATCCGAGCTCCAAAGCTCCAAAAAATGCAAAAATGGCTGAAATCCTCGAAATAGAGTACTTTATAATCCGCCCAGGCATTTACCCTGTGTTATCGCAGACAAATTAATGCGATAGCGAAGCACAAAATTTTTCATCCCTTCTTGTACCCTATGCGATCGCGGCCATTCCCCCGCGATCGCGTAGAACAAAGTTTTCCAACAGCCTTCTCCAACTCTTTCAGACAGCCTCTAGTATAATGGTCATAATGTTTCGTACAAAACTTCAAATTACAATTCGTTTAACTTTCTAATAACTAGACATCAAGGTCTACAACTTTCATTTTTGGATCATCTTCATTTCCTTATAGATTGTGAGATATAAGCTTCCAAAGTCGGATCAGTGCAGCAGAGATTTTACTCTATGCGATTGCGGGAAGACTTATGTGATCGCATAGAACAACTCAATTTTTCCAAATTTTCTTTATGCTAACGCGGTCAGATCTATGCTAACGCACGGTACGCCCTTGAAGCCAAAAACCAGCAACTAGAAATGGCCTAGAAATTGTCTGAAACCACCCCGAAACTCACCCGAGGCCCTCGGGACCTTAACCAAACATGTCAACACATCCTATAACATCATTCAAACTTGTTCCAACCTTCAGAATGCTCAAAACAACATCAAAACATCAAATCACCCTCGGATTCAAGCCTAAGAATTCCAAAACTTCTGAATTCTGAATTCGATCAAAAAGTCTATCAAACCTCGTCCGAATGACCTGAAATTTTGCATACACGTCACAAATGACACAACAAACATACTCCAATTTCAGGAATTCCATTCCAACCCCAATATCAAAATTTTCACTGCCGACCAGAAAATGCCAAATTTTCAATTTCGCCAATTCAAGCCTAAATCTACCACGGACCTCCAAAATACATTCCGGGCGCGCTTCCAAGTCCAAAATCACCTAACGGATCTAACCAAATCATAAAAATCCAAATACGAGATTGAATTCTAAAAAATCAAAACTTGGTCAAACCTTTCAAGTTTAAAGCTTCAAACTAAGAATTGTTCTTCCAAATCTTTTATGATTATCCTGAACACCAAAACTGACGATTTACATAAGTCATAATACAATACACGGGGCTAGTCATGCCCGAAAACTAGCGAGAGAAATGCAAAAACTCAAAATTACCGGTCGGGTCGTTGCATTCTCCCCCACTTAAACATACGTTTGTCTTCGAATGTGCCCATAGTTGTTCTAAAACCCATCAAATTGTTGTGTAACCTTAGCATGCACAAACCAGGGGGTGATCCCATGTCACCCTATCTCATATAGTTCTGATAACATAATGTAACTGAAATTTCGCAATTCAACCTAGCCCATAAACCTTAAAACAAGATTTCCACTTCTTAAATCATCTACAAGATCAGAATCTCACATCTATACTCTAAATAAATCCGAACAAGATATAACAAACCATTCATGCAACCTTAGATGCAATTACGCGATATATCACATACTCAAACACTCGTAGTGATAACTTCTAATCATAGCAGTTGCTCAAAATAACCGAATACCAATAATAAATCTCTTATCAAACAAAGCCTCATTCCAACACTTCCGCATACTGCCAATGATAAATGAAACACGCAGTAAGTCATAACCATTCCTCATATCAACCATTCATGAAGCCATTCCTCCTTTGGCAAGGACCCTAGCAAATTTCTGAGCCAAACATATATATTATCCTTCCAACATGCTGAAACCGAATCTGTTTGTATTCATTTTAGACCCCCAACGATCTCATCTAATCCAACACAGCTACTCTGGTGACATAACACATCTATACCATCTAAAGCCACAACTCGTGCAATTCGCACACCAATAAGCAACAATCTGAACGTACTCAATTCATGAAAAATAACTCAAATGAAAGAGTTGTACCGCATGTTCACCGGTACCACCACAACACAATATTGAGAACCTATCGCACATCATAGAAATAGAACACACGAATCCAACCCGAAAGGTCATACCTCAACATAACTTTACTACAATGTGTGACCATATCCAAACATTGGTCCACGTGAAACACCTCAAGTCACTATGCTCAAAATTGACAACCACGTACAATTTGATGTCTAGAACCAAAGCAAATCATCGTAACCACAGTGAAGCAATTGACATAACATTACACAAACCTGAAAGGACACAACTGATACGTCATCCGCCGAACCATACCTAATACTTCTCCCGCTCGAATTCCACTGAGAGGCCCCAATAAAACCGCACCACATGTGCCTATAACTAACAAATCCTAATGCCTCGTAACACGTAAAGGTAACTCATAGGTCTCCCCAGATCACTAATAAGCTCAATAACAATTGAATCAACACATCCCTCAACAATACAACTCGGAGTCAACCAAGCTGACTCGATTTAGAACACACATCCATATTGGCCTACCAATGAACCCCTTATTAAGGATTTCCTGAGCTGCTCCTTCAATTCCATTAACTCCGCCGGTGCCATACGATACGGGTGCCCGACACCCAACCAATACCAAATTCAACAACCTTGCACGGCGACATGCTGGCAGTAGGAAACACATCCAGAAAAATCCCTCACCACAAGGACTAAATCAATGGTAGGAGTCTCTGCACTTCCATCCATCACGAAGGCCAAATAAGAAGTACAACCCTCCCCAACCATCTGCTGGGTCTTCAAAATGAAGCCACCCTACTGGGACCATAACTTGTCGAATCTCGCCACTCAATCCATGGCATTTCCGGTATAGACAACGTCATCGCCCTAGTGCAACAACCCACAATAACACGACACGAAGACAACCAGTCCATACCCAATATCACACAAAAATCTAGCACACTAAGCAACAAGGATCCACTCATGTCTCTAAACCTCCAATAGTTACCACACAAGACCGATACACATGGTCCACAACCACGACCTAACGTGTTTATGAGGACTCCTTGTCTCCAAATCCATACAGAACGCGAATTACCATATCCGATCCCAAATCCACTGTCTGAATATACAACACAACTCTAATACCCAATCATTCCAAGAGAGGTACTCCTATAATTCTTCTGTGCCACCAAGCAAACTCGAATATCAACAATTGATCCAACAAGAGAGTGTGCAATACTAATGAAGTATCCTCAACTCAAACACATTGCCCTTTCTAAAAATGTATCCCCTAATCAAGCCACACCAATTAGTGATCTCATTTATCTAGTCATCTTAAAATGTCCATGCTACCTAAAAATTTGTGACCTTCTTTTCAAAACTGAACCGTGACCTTACACATGCAAATCTCAATCCTACACAACATACCACATATAACATACCATCCTAGGATAAACATGAGAACTTCATATCCATTCCGAGCCACAAACAACTACATACTCAACTAGCCAAGAACTTTCCAGTGATCCCATCTAGAAGAAAACCACTATAACTCCCATGCTTGTAGAAAATATACATCTCTAATCGTGGTAGAAATCATCAAGAACTCTCCGAATTCCATTTGCACAAAACTAAACCGTTAGGACTGAATCCTTCTTACTCAACCAAGCTACGCAGGCCACTAAAACCCAAGAGCATTGTCGCAAAACACCTATAGAAACTCATTACCTCGTAAGTACCCAAAGAACTAATCATAACCCATACCATGCCGATCCGACCCACTACCAAGCTGTCCTATTTATCCAAGTTCATTCTAAATTACCTTCAAATTAATACTTCTCCTTGCCTAAGGCTCATAATACCGCAATTACTCAATGCAGACTCATCACATGAGACCCAAGCATAAAACCACATCGTCTAAGGCTCATAAACCATTGAATACTCTCTTAAATATTCCCAAAAGCACCACATTCAAAATACTTACCCTGAAGAGACTTCCTATGAATCCAAAGACATTACCTTCACCTTCCTAATACTGGTAAATAGAACCCCATTGTTGATATAGAAATGCCACAAGTCTTGACGCCCTCCAATGCAAACCTCCATTTCTAGCCAATTATACAACTTGAAAATCTCCAATTATTACATGAAAAATCTCGAACCCATTGTAACCATTCTCGAGAGTCACCTATCACACCTCCTTTTGGCGCTACCGCACCCCGCGAAGGACGTGGTAGAAGGGAGTTTTTCCAATTAAAGGACAATCGAAACGGGATTATTTTATTTAGTTCAGAGTCACCACTTCGGAGATTAATGGTGTCCCAAGTCACCGGTTGAATCCCGAATCGAGGAAAAGATTGACTCTGTATTACAGTCCGCGAACCAGAAATCCGGATAAGAAATTCTGTTAACCCGGGAGAAGGTGTTAGACATTCCCGAGTTCCGTGGTTCTAGCACGGTCGCTCAACTGT
>MU779685.1:82392-130177 GCA_026770625.1 Nicotiana glauca | reverse complement strand
TAGTCTTGATACTTACTGGGCACCGCCGTGGTGTGCTCATGCTACTCTTCTGCACATTTTTGTTGTGTAGATACATGTACTCCCGTTCAGTTCTGTCAGCCTTGGAAGGAGGCGTATCGGTAGAGACTTCAAGGTATATCTACTACATCCGCAGACCGAGGAGTCCCTTTCCAGCTTTCTGTAAAAAGTATAGTTCTTTCAGTATTTCTCCTTTGTATAGATATTCTTGAGTCAGAGCCCTTATGTATCCCCTTAGCTTGTGATTTGTGAGTTTTCGGGTTTCGGGAAATGTTGTTAGCTTCGAGATATGTTATGGTATGTGCCAAGCAGCACCTTAAACACCATTTTTATTTCACTGGTTCAGTTTATTTATTTTCTTCCGCAATTATAATTTATCTTCCGCATTGTTGGCTTACCTAGTCGTAGGAACTAGGTGCCATCACGACATGTTCATGGAGGGTGAACTGGGGTCGTGACATGCTGCAATATACACTACAAAAAAATGCTAAATTTGCGGAGGTTACTATAACCTCTGCCATATATATCAAATTGTGGGGGTTTACTTACCCCCGCAAATACATTAAATTTACGGCGGTCGGTAACCTCCGCAACCCTTAAAAAAATAGCACCGCACTTATATGCCCAATGTTTCCCTCATTTTTTGGGATATTTTTAGCCAGATTTACAACTGGTCGTTCAAAAATAGCCCAATGGGCAAAGTAATCGAAATTTAGCCACATTTTATGTAAAGATAAATCCGAGCGAAAACATTATTGAAAACCCAAAAAAATACTCCAGTATATTATGCTGGAGTTCCAGCATAAGTATACTTGAACTCTAGCATATTATACATGAGTTCCAGGATAGTATGTTGGAACTCCAGCATAATATAATGGAGTTCCAACATAAATACACTAGAACTCCAGCATAATATACTGGAGTTCCAGCAAGTATAATGGTCCAGTATAATATACTAGAGTTTGGAGCACCAGTGCTCCAGTCTCCAGTATATTATACTTGAGTCAGCAAAGTATACCGGCCCAACATAATATGTTGGAGTTCATACACAAGTACATCAAACTCCAGTATATTGTGCTGGACCGATCTCTATTGCAGCAAAACAGTAGCTATTTTCATTGACTTGATAAACACTAGCTATTTTTGATTGACCAGTCCGAAAACAGGCTATACCGCAAAATTTTGGCGTTTTACCTTTTCCCTCTCTTTTTTCCCAAACCCCATTCTCATTCTCGCTTATTTTTCATTTTCAGAAACCCATCTCACTCTCACTTAATCAAAACCCATTTCTCCTCTTCACTTAATCTCTTTATTTCCTCCGATTTCAAGCCCATTTTCTTCTTCATTTCCTCCGATTTCAAGCCCGTGTAGCTCTCTGCTTTTCTTCAGCAAAGCAAAATTCCAAATACAACAGCTCGCTGCTTTTCTTCAGCGCCTCTTCTTTCTTCAGCGCCTCCTCTGTTGCAAAATGAAAGAGGTATGAAAGAAAACTACAGATCTATGAATCAATTGAATGTAAGTTTATTTTATTTTGCTCTTTTATACAAATTCCTCTTCGATTTTGCTTTGATTTTGCTCTTTCATTCTTTGATTTTGCTTTTTTGTCTTTCTTTCTTCATGCATGTGGGATTTAAGTTTATTTTCTCTGTAATTTGTAGAATCGGTATACTTTGAAGAGATTTGCTAGAATCAATGTATTTTGAATCGGCAGAAATTTGGTAGTATCGACTGAAATTTGGTAGAATCGGTGTATTTTGAAGGAGGATATAACACTCTTTGTTGAAATCGAGATGTAAGTCCTCTTTTTCCCTTTGCATTAGGTATTATAGGTTCTAAAATTTAGATTTTTTTGTATATTTTGTAGGTTAATATCTATGATTTGGGTCTTAATTGAAATATTTTCTTTTGTATGTGTATTTTAGAACTCGTGGGGACCTTCAGAGAAGACGCAATTGTCGCCGGCTGCTTTTCCAAACAGTCTCAAGGTACACTTTTTATTTTTCTGTTTAATAATATTGAAGCAGGCA
Organism: Nicotiana glauca; assembly: GCA_026770625.1. NCBI lineage: Eukaryota > Viridiplantae > Streptophyta > Magnoliopsida > Solanales > Solanaceae > Nicotiana > Nicotiana glauca. The sequence goes on along the minus strand of MU779685.1, from coordinate 128,132 downwards.
TAGGTTAGGAGAAAATGTTATACCGAGATGTTATTCTGAAGTGCATCAACTAGTTCATCTACGTTAGAATCATTGTACAGTTCTTCTGCAGTTTCAATTTTGATACTTCTTTTATTTGTGTTTTATTGACATGATGTGGGAATGTTATGCAAGCATTAAGGGTCACTTTTGGTATCTTAATAAACTAGTTTTCCTTAAGGATGAAGCATTGTTATGTTCTCTAGTGTACAATATTTTGTGTTGGAATGTTCTGACAATGATGTCTTTACAAGTATGATGTATATCAATTCTATTATGTGTACCATTAATGTAATGTAATGAGGGAATAACTGTAGTTAGCATTGTATGATGCAAGTTGACATTATTTTAGGTAGTAATGTTTGTCAGCTTATGAACACAAAATAAGGTAGAGATCCCGCAACTTTGCGCTTTGTGTGTTTTATATAATGCTGTTGGATCTGGAAAATTAGCGTACACACATGCACAACCCGGTAAATTATGAAAATGTTCAACTTGCAGTAGATGAGCATATATATATACACATATATATATACACACACACACATATATATATATATGTATGTGTATATATATATATATATATATATGTATATATATATATATACACGTGTGTGTGTGTGTGGTGCTTGACTTCCTTCTAAATTATGAGTATACACAGATCTTGAAACTATGTTAAAGCTTCTAGTCTTTCTTAATCACTGAAGTTCTGATTTTCTCTTTGTTGAATCCTACAATTTTTCTTTTCCTTCATTTGATCTTGGAAGTTGCATCAATGACAGAAACTTAACTTGCTGGGGATCTTCTCACACCTGATCAGCCACAGAACTCTTAACCTCACACCTGATCAGCCACTGCTTGTCTGCCACTGCTGCTAATGAAACTCTTAACCTCACACCCAAGCAGCCACATAACAATTCCAACAAAGTTGGAAGAGTCTTGTTCACTCAGTCCATACCTATGTGGCCTGCCTCCTTTTCCACCATTTTCGGTATTAGGATTTTGACAAATCAATCCATTTCCGGTGATGGAATGGCATTCCTCATTTTAGCCAATGATTTTCTTTTATTTCTTGTAGGTATGTTGAAGCCCAAGCGTTATGAGAACTTTCAGAACTCAATTCAGTCAGCACCTACATCACAAGGTGTAGCACAACCTTCATTAACAACTGAATCAACACCTTCGCATTTTGATGATCCACCACAGCTGACTTTATTACAGCACGACCAACACCTGCAGGTCATGTTGCAGCAAATTCGATTCAGTCATATCAGACCACAACACAGCAGGTTCCATCAGCCCGGGCTGCGTCACAACACCCACCATCTAGAAAGCATAGTGGACGTATGTCTACGTAGCATTGGACTGTAGGTCTATGATCCACTTAAGAGCAGAGCTGAGATAATGGATAGTGTTCCACTGGGGATTCCACCAGATCAATATTGATTACCGCTATAAAGAAAAAACACTAGTATTTATTTCAATCCTTCAATTATATGTGTAATTATATGTCTTCAGTTTAACCAATCTTCATCCCTTCATCCCTGATAATGTTTTTAAGCTTTTCCAACAACGTCGACTTGACTTAAATTTAACTTTCAGATTCGAAATTCGAGATCACTTCTTCAAACTTGCCTATTTTTGCTTGAGCTTATAAATATCAATATCAACCACAACTATTTAAGAAAATCTTTGACAGATTCTTTCTGGTTTAATCTACACATTTATTGTTAAATTTTGGCTTATTTTCTTGGTATTACGGGTGGAAGTTTGGGATTTGTTCTTAGGAGGCAATCTTCTGGAGTGAAAAGTAAACACACTTCTCACAGGTATATTGGTGGTGAACTTTTATGTACTCATTATAGTGAGCATGTCACACCAAGTGTAGCAAGACCTCGGCTGCTGCGGCTGAGCACCCCTCAACCTCAGGCAAGCCCTCCTGATGTTACCATACTGACCACACTCATAACATCCACACGAATGCGGTAGATAAGGAAACTGAGGCTGACCTTGGCAACCCAAATGACCACCTCGGAAGCTATGAAGCGGTGGTGCGCTGATGGGAGCTGGTGGTGCACTGAAAGACTGCCGATCAGAATAATGCGGCTGGGAACCACGACCACCTGAAGTACCATGAGAGACCTGGAGAGCTGACTAAAATGGCCTAGGAGGATAGCCTCTACCATAAGAATCTCTACCTCCAGACAAGGTAAGACAAGGTACCACTGAATCTGCCTGCATGATGGGTCCTCTTATCCGACCCATGACCACCTCCCTGTGACCGAACCATCTCCACTCGGTGAGCCACATTGGCCGCCTCCTAAAAAGTGATCTCACTCCTGGCCTGAGCCACTATACCCGGCTTACCTGCCGCCTCTAGCTGAACCATTGGAAACAACCCCGCTCGGATGACACTCTCCATGAGGCCTACCAATCGGACCAGAGCGTCCTGAAGAACTGGGGTGGCTATGAACCCTCCTGGGATCTGAGCTGGGCCCACCGGAACTGCTAAGGTTGGAACCTCCTCCTCAAGCTCAACCTGAGGCTCTGCCTCTGGGCTACTGCTCAGGGATCGGACTGCTGAGTGGTAGATGAGGAAGCGCGTGTTCTCGCCATCTATGGGGGAACAGAGTATAAATTCAATCGGTATTTGAGGAACAGAACCGCACAACAAGAAAGGACAAATGTGAAGTTTTACCTAACTCTGTAGCCTCTGGGGGATAAATACTGACGTCTCCGTACCGATCCCTCAGACTCTACCAAGTTTGTCCGTGAGTTGTGAGACCTATGCAACCTAGTGCTTTAATACCAACTTGTTACGACCCGGATTTTCCACCCTCAAGAGTCGTGATGGCGCCTACTTGTGGAAGCTAGGAAAGCCAAACTTGATTACTTTTCCATTAATATCAAATCCTTTTTAACGATTCTTCGACAATAATATATAAACAATGAAATCCAACAATAATAAGCGGAAGTCTTAGAATTAAATAAAACTGAATAACAAAGCGGAAAGTTCAACAAATCCTCTGCCCAAGACTAGTGTCACTATACTCACGAACTGCTAAGAATACTAAATACAATGTTTGAACAAAAGCATAAACTATTTTTCTCGAACATAATGAGATAACAGAATAAAGAGGGGATAAGGGAGACACCAAGCCTGCGGACGTCTGCAAGGCTACCCCGGGTCTCGCTGGACTAAAGACCTGCTCCTGCACTAATGCTGCTGCTACTTAAAACCTGGATCTGTGCAAAATAGCACAGAGTGTAGTATCAGCACAACCAACCCCATGTGCTGGCAAGTGTCTAGCCTAACCCCCGCGAAGTAGTGACAAGGCTAGACCAGACTACCATATAAACTTGTGCAATTCACATATATACATACTGCAGAAAGAAATACATGAAGTAAACAGTCAATAAAGGAAGGGGGAACATGCGGTGGGGAGACAACAGTTACAAACATGAAGTCTCAATATAAAGATAGAAGCATCCAAGAGAATTTAAAGCGAACAACAAAAAAATATCCGAAATAAACACACTTGAATCAGCAATTGTTGCAGTGCGCAACCCGATCCCAGCATATATCAACATTTTTGCAGCATGCAACCCGATCCACAATGTTATTGTTGCGGCATGCAACCCGACCCTCAATTATCACTGTTGCGGTGTGCAACCCGACCCATATCTTTTATCATTATTGCGGTGTACAACCCGATCCACATATATCATTGTGGCAGTGTGCAACCCGATCCTTATCATTTATCATTGTTGTGGCGTGCAACCTGATCCACATATATCATTGTTACGGCATGCAACCCGATCCATATCATATCACTATACCTCACCCAAACAACAACCACGAATAAGGGGCAAAGAAGTAAACAAATAGTGGAGGAAATCTCAGCAAGGTAATACAATAAAATAGTTAAATCCCGGCAAGGGAACAATATCAATAAACTCAATATCCCGGCAAGGGAGAAAAACCAACAAAAAATCAACAAGACGTCCCGACAAGGGAATAACTTAATAACTCATTCTCTTCTTTCACTTTCTTCTCATAATTCGCATTATCACTTGAGCCAATGCTCCAAAGATTTACTTATCTCATATGATTACAAAATTTGTATTTCAACTCGAGCCAACGCTCTACGAAATTTAAGGATCACAGTTCCCTTTCACATACTCTTTGCAGCATATAAAATCATCAATCAAGCATGGTAGTTATAACAAAACAAAATCAAAATATTCGCAATATAAGGACTCACGGTCATACTGGACACCAATGTATAGATACTCATCACCATGCCTATACATCGTACTCGATCAATTAGCAAGTAGCAAACAAGACTCGACTCATATTCCCTCAAGCTAGGGTTAAACCAAATACTTACCTCAACTTCCACGGCCAAATTAATCCACAACAATCGCTTCCCCTCTCGAATTCGGCTCCAACTCAATCAAATCTATACAATAATGACTTCATAGTATCAATATATGCTAAACAAATCAAACTCAATATCTAATTATAGGTTTCCAAGCTTTCTTCCCAAAAATCCCAAAATCGCCCCCGGGCCCGCTTGGTCGAAACACGAGGTTCGGACCAAAAACAAATTCCCCATTCACCCACGATCCCGAATATATAATTTATTTTCAAATTCGACCCCAAAACGAGGTCTAAATCAAGAAAATATAGAAAACCCTAACTCTACCCATTTCCCCTAATTTCTACCCTAAATTACATGATCTAAGCTTAGGAATTCAATAAAATAATGATAGAAAATGAAGAAAACGAGTTGGGAGTTACTAACCCAAGAGGTCTTGATGAAAGGAAGCTTCAATGGAGGCCTAAGGACCTTGGAGAAGAAGAAACTCAGATGTTTTATGAAAATTTCCCGTCACTGTTCTATTTTGGACATTTTAAATAACTGGGCAAAATTGCCTTATGCGATCGCGAAGCAAGAGATACGATCGCATAGAGGAAAAGGGTAATTGGTCACTGCGATCGCAATAAGGGCACTGCGATCACATAGAAGGAGCGGACTGACCATTGCGAACGCATAGAGAAAATTTCGGGCACCTGAGACCTACACTATGCGATCACGGGAGGGAGTATGCGATCACGTAGAACAAACTGGACTCCTAGAATTTTACATTATGCGATCGCGGAACCAACTATGCGACCGCATAGAACAAGGAACTGGGCAAAAATAGACAGCAGATTCTGCAATTTTTCCTAAGTCTGAAACACTCCGACGCCTATCCGAAATTTGCCCTCGGGGCTCCAAACCAAACATGCAAAATAACTCAACAACATCATACAAACTTAACCGTGCAATCAAATCGCCAATATAACATCAAAAACAATGAATCAAGCCTCAAAATCACTAGTTTTTCCTCAAACTTCTTAAGCTTTCAAATTTAGAGTTTTAAGTTCGGAACACGTCAAACGATGTTCGATTTCAACCAAACTTCATAGAAATATCTTAAACCACATATAAGAAATGTATTGGGCACTAGAACCAAAATACGGGCCCGATACCAATACGTTCAAATCAATTTTCATTTCAATTTTCCTTAATAATTTCAGAAAAATAATTTTACTCAAAAATTTATTTCTCGGGCGTGGGACCTCGGAATTCAATTTCAGGCATATGCCCGAGTCCCATATATTTCTACGGACCCTCCGGGACCGTCAAATTATATGTCCGGGTCCGTTTACCCAAAATGTTGACCAAAGTCAAACTTATTCATTTTAATACCAAATTTTAGTATTTTCATAGAATTTTACATTTAGGCTTTCCGGCTACACGCTCGGACTGTACATATAAATCGAGGCAGCTAAAAATGAGGTTTTCAAGACCTCGGAAGCACAAAAAGAGTAAGGAAACAAGTGATGATCCTTTGGGTCGTCACACTAGGGAGGAATCTTGGTAGTTTGTTTTAATGTTTTTTCTGTTATCTGGGTTATTCAGGGTTGTGATCTAGATTTTATTTGTTTTATTAAGTCAAACCCTTCTATCTCTCTATCTTGTTTGTATGAGAATATCTGTTTGTTTTGTTGCTATTTTCATTATCCAGGTTATTTTAGGGTTGTAAATCGATTTTAGGTCGTTTTGTTTAGTTGTCAAACCATTCCATCCTTATTCAATAAGATACAATTTGTCCTTTTGTGTTATTTTGTTCTTAGTTCTTTTTTCACTAGTTCTAATAACATGACATGCATGCGAAAATTTTGGTCAGATAAACTAATTTGATCTGGAATTGGATTATTGAAAAAAAAACACTTTGAGGAGGAATAAAGAGTTGAAATACTTGGGAATTAAGGTCGAGTAAAATTCACCTTCAAATCATTGTGAAGATCGGGCTTGACGATGTCTAATCAGTTGAAGTTTGTTGGAAAGTTTGACATTAAGGAATGGAAAGTGTCTTGTGACCTTGACACACCAAGAAGATAGGCATGTTCATCAATGATGTGATTGCGAAAAGATAATATGATTGACATTCTCGAGGTTGGGAGGCCATTTTTCTGCTACCCAAATACTTTATACCGTTTGTCACCACTTTAAGCCTGTGTTATTTTCTTTGACCACCCTCTTTTGGAATCAAGTTTAGAGTCAAAAATCAAAAAATAATAAAAAAATAAAATAACAATAAAAGTCCATATCCCAAGAGTACAAACTGAGGCAGCATTTAGAAAGTTCTAAGTGTAAAAAAAAGAATTGTCAAAGGTCCATGCCCTCAAAAATAAAAGTTGGGGCAAACAAAAAAAAAGAAAAATAAAAATAAATAAAAAAATAAAAAAGAGAAACAGAAAGAAGACGAAAAAAATTAGTTGGGTCAGATGTTTGAACTATGTTATACCTGATTCCTTAAAAAAGGATACGTAGGCAGCCTCACGGTTCGGTCCAACCAAATAAGAATCCAAGAAAAAAATTCCAAAAAAAAAGAGAGAAAAAAGAAAAAACCCCAAAAATTCCCCAATAGCTGAAACTGGGGCAGAGATTTTTATTTCACTTTTGAAAGAGTCGATTCCAAGAGTTGTAAGTCCATAACCCCTCATTTTGAGTTTACTTTGAGCCTTCATGCCGATCTTTCTTTCCAACCCTATCCAAAAACCTTCCAAATAAAAACCTCTCGATATGCCTTCAAGAATTCCAAGAGACGCATGCAATGAGCAACAGTTGTCACACGATGTAGAACACTATCAAGTTGCTCGCAAAAAAGAAGGGGAAAGAAAAAGGAAAAGAAAAAGAAAAAGAAAAATGAGAGAGTCTTATAAGTGAAAACCCTCACGGGCACTGTAAGATGACGGTAAGTAGAAACAAATAAATGAGAGAGACTTTTTGGTGAAAACTCCTCGGGACACCACTACTCGAAAATTAGACATGAAGTTGATACAAATAATTGGCAAGAACAAGACCGACTTCAAAGGTCATAAGAATGGCAAAAGGGAAAATTGGATTAGTTTGATAGATCATGTCGTCAAGTCCAAAATGCATGTCATGACCATTAAGGCTAATTATTAAAAAAAAAATCTTCCTTCTGTCCTTCCGACAGGGGCATTTCTTATTAATACTTGTTTCTTTGCATCATTGTGTCCTTCACTCCGGTCAGTCCTCGTCAAAACAAGCAAGAAAAGATTTCAAAATCTGCTACCAGCTTTTCAGTTGCACAAAGTAAATTTGGCCAGCGCACTTAGTTGTTACTTTCAACATGCCTTGAGGATTCATGCAAAGGCTCCCCCAAAAAAGACTCTTGTCAGCCTACTTGGCGCAAGCAAAGATACCTGGTGATTCTCTCAGACAGACAAATTTCTCAAAAAGCAGGAAGTCATTCAAGATATCAGAAAAGGTCACCTAAGCAAAGATCTCCAGTTGGGATAAGGCTGTTTGAGCTGCAAATACAAATGTTACTAGGTGTGAACAATCAGAGTTGGTGCAGAAAAGAAGTCTCTTGAGACCGACTCAGGCTGATCGAGCAAAAGCCAAGCCGCTCAAGACTCAAGGCCACAAACCGACCACCGTTTTCAAAACTGACAAATTTTTCTTTGTGGTAAAACAGGTACAAGGCAGTGCAAGGAAAATGGTTCAAAAAAAAAAAAGAAAAAATGAGAAAAAAGAGAGGAAAAAAAATTAAAAAAAAGAGAGAAGAAAAAGAAAAGAAGAGAAGATCCGACAAAGGGAAGTTTCTCAAATCTTTGCCTTTATTTGTCTTTCTATTGTGCATAAAATCTTGCCATTGACCTTCACATTTTTTTCCTAGGATAGAAGTCCTAGTCTGATGGATTTTCCTCCCAATATAAATCTTGGACTGATGAATCTTTCTCCTAAGATAGGAAACCTAGTCTGATGAATTATTTCCTAGGATATAAATCTTAGTCTGATGAATTTTTCTCCTAAGATAACAAAAAAAAGGAACCTGGTCTGATGAATTATCTCATAGGATTGAAATCTTAGTCTGATGAATTTTTCTCCTAAGATAACAAAAAAAAGGGACCTAGTCTAATGAATTTTCTCCTAGGATCAATATCTTAGTCTGATGAATTTTTCTCCTAAGATAGAAGGCCTAGTCTGATGAATTTTCTCCTAGGATAAAAATCTTAATCTGATGAATTTTTCTCCTAAGATACCAAAAAAGAAAAAAAAGACCTAGTCTGATGAATTTTCTCCTATGATAGAAATCTTAATCTGATGAATCATTCTCCTAAGATATAAAACCTAGTCTGATGAACTTTCTCCAAGGATCAAAATCTTAGTCTGACGAATCTTTCTCCTAAGATACTAAAAAAACCTAGTCTGATGAACTTTCTTCTAGGATCAAAATCTTAGTCTAACTAATCTTTTTCCTAAGATAGAAGACCTAGTCTGATGAATTTTCTCCTAGGATATAAATCTTAGTCTGATGAATCTTTTTCCTAAGATAGAAAATCTAGTCCGAAGAATTTTCTCCTAGGATAATAATTTTTTTTTTTTAAAAAAGAAGGGAAGTCTGAATTTGAAAAAAAAAGAGGGGTTGTTTTTTAGTTTTCTTAGGATTATCAATGTTTAGTTTTAGTGAAATCATGGGTCCCGCTTGGAGAATAATTTCAGTCTTTAGTTTAGTCAAGCTTAGTTTATAGTGTTCTGCAAGCTCAATCACTTTTAGGAGATGCACATCCTAGTCTAATCTTTAGTTTACTCTCATCATTGCATCAATAGTATAAGTGGTTTACAATATTGCTAACAATTCACAAATCTTCCTAGTGGAAACTAGGGCAGAAAAATTTCGTTTGTTTTGTCTATTTTGTTGTAATCAAGCGCCCACCTGAAGAACAAGGGAAGACAACTCAAGTTTCAAGGGAAAGCAGTTTCGAAGGAAGACAACTCAAGTTTCAAGGGAAAGTAGTTTTGAAGGAAGACAGTTCAAGTTTCAAGGGAAAATGATTCAAGGTGAAAGGGAAAAGAATGTCAAGTAACAAGAGAAGACGATTCAGGTTCAGCAATCAGGCGCCCACCTGGAAAAAAGGAAATTCAATTCAGAATGCAATTCAGGTCAACAACAAAAGAAGCTCGCGTCAAGAATGCAAGTCAACAATCCGAGATAATCAATATAAGTTAGTCACAATCCAGAATAAAAAGAAAGAAAAAAAAAACAAAAAGAAAAACAAGAAGTGAATCCAAATGCAGAAGTTAATGAAAGATGTGAACTGCTTAAGACAGGGTTGAGGTCACAAGATCTGCATGTCCCGTTTTGGTTTGAAAAGATGAATAAGAATGAACTAGCACCTACGGCTAACAAGCATCAAGATTCATATTAGGGTCCGCATGAAGAACCAACCAAGACTCAAGATCAAGCTTCAGAAGACTCATAAATAGAAATCTTGTAACTCTTAGGTGATAAGCTAATTTAGTCTTTTTCATTTTTGATTTTGATGTAATAACGGGACAGTGGACTAGAGCCTCGGACGGAACCTCACTCGACTCACATCCTCTTCACACACTTCATCATCTCACTCACTTCTGAACTACACGTGACCTGATTCCTTTATAGCCAAGGATATGTAGGCAGCTCAGATACCAAGGCTCGGACACATTCTCTTTTCTTTTAGCTTTTGGTCTCTTTAAATAAGGGTCGGGTAAAAGAACCTGTCTAGTCGTTGTCTGAAAATGCTTCGTATTTTCAGTCAAAGAGGGGCAGCTGTAGACATGTGATTTTTGACCCTCCCCAAGATTTTTTATATTTTAGCGTAAATGTTTAGTTTAGGTATAGTATCGCTCTCTTTACCTTATTTTATCTTAAAAAGAAATTAAATTACAAAAAGATATTTTCCCTTATTCTAGCTAGTTGATATTTTTCTAATTAGTTTTATTTTTGGAAAAATATACAAAAATAGNAAAAATAGTCTTGGCATTTTTTTTTCCAAAAAAAAAAAAAAAAAGATAAGAAGAAAAAGTTCAAAAATTATTTTACATTTTAGTATATATTGAGTAGTATTTAAATATTATTAATATAGTAATTATTTGTCTTCTCCAAATATTTTTATTATCTTAAATATACTAGTATCTTTTAAAAGCTATTTTTAATTCATCTTTATTATAAAGAAAAGAAATGAAGAAAAAAAAAACCCCAAAAAGACATGGTCCAACCCAATTACCCTTAGCCCATTCTTCCAAACCCATTAGTCCACTTAAGTGCAAGATTTAATCATAGCTATCTATTTCCTTCTAATCCAATGGTAATCATCCTTCCCACCTCCATATAAAACACCCAATTATAGAAACCCTACCCCAAGTTTTCAATTCCTAGACCTAAACTACACAAAAAAAAGGGCAGCCATCACTCCAAGCTAGCAGTCGTAGACCCTCACTCTCCATCTCCCATATGCTGTCCAATATTTACGTAATTTCATCGACTAATTAAGCTGGAGTCGTTGGTTTTTTTCTAAGAATTCGGGCCATTTTTTTCATCTAAAAGATCAGTTCTTGCCTTTGTCTCAGCTCTTGAATTAGAAGACGGGTTTCCTTTGAATATACAATTTTAGCCGGAGTCAATGATTCGGTCGAGCATGCAATTGAACTGGCAGAATTGCTTCATGAATGGGGTCGTGGTCATCATGTGAACTTAATACCATTTAATCCAATAGAGGAGACCTAGACACTCTAAGAGAGGACGCCAGTCTTTGAATTCAAAAAGCAAAGCAAAAACAAAAAGGCACAAACACACACAAGGACAAAAAGGGAGACATTTGATTCTTTGTTAAAATAGTTCAGAAAAGTTGACGATATAGTGTCTCGCAATTCTGCGGATTTTTGAGAGCTTTCCAAAGGGTCAAGTTTGGGTCTCATTGACCACATCGGCGAAGAGCAGTAGCTTATTCCATTTTCTAGTTCGAGTACCTATTGCCGATCGAGGTTCCGGTTTGTAATTTCGGTGTTTCGGTCTAAGGATTGTTGCTTTGTGTAGCCGATTGATTTGCAATTTTCAACGTTGTTCACCAATAAAAGGTCCATTTTTCAATTTTCATTCTCATTTTGTTTTCATTGTGTTATGATTACTTGGTGCGTGTGTTGGTTGATTTATGATTCTACGTGGTTTGAGTAGCATGGCTTAGTTTTTGTTTAAATTATTTTAATTAGTTTTTATTTCGGTTGTGATGCATGTAGTCTTGGGTTCTTGAATAAATGCTTTTAATCGGGTAGATGGAAAAATTAGAGTTGTTTCTTTCTTGGCAAAAAATAATAATGGGCCATAAGTTGAGTCTTGACTTATAAGGAAATTAGGCCAAGTAATAGATCATGTTAGCTAGCCTTTGCCCCAATAATATCTTGTTCATAAATTTGGCCTTACAACAATCTCAAATTTAGGAAGAATAATAAACACTGTTAGAGTGCTTTAGGCGTTTTGAATTTATCATCGTGATTGTGTACATGTTCGCGTGATATAATTACGATCCTAAAAACAAAATCGGAGTATGCGTTCGCGCAACTTCAACCAAAATTTCCTTAATAAATAAACCGAGCATTATTAATTGTGGACACGTTCGCGTGACACGATTTTTGACGCGCCAAAAGAAAAGAGTATACGTACGCGTAATTCAATTCTTTAATTTCAAATAAATCAAGTGATTTAAAAAGTGGTGAAAGGTAAATGCACATAGGTTCTAAAATCAATAATTAAACAATTTAATAAGCCAAGTATGATCAAAGCGACCGTGCTAAAATCACGAAACTCGAAAATGCCTAACACCTTCTCCCAGGTTAACAGAATTCCTTACCCGAATTTCTGTGTTCGCAGACCATAATTAGAGTCAAACCTTCCTCGATTCGGGATTTTAAACCGGTGACTTGGGACACCATAAATTATCCCAAGTGGCAACTCTGATTTTTAAATAATTAATCCCGTTTCGATTGTCACTTAAATTGGAAAAACTCCCTTATATCCTATGAGGTCTTAAAAAGGAGGTGTGACACCTATAGGCTCGAAATCATTAGGCACCACTCTTTACCCCTTGAATCCACTAGGACGGTTACTAAGAGCCACCCGCTCCAAATTGGCCCCAAATATGATCAACTCCATGAATCTAATAGCACATAAATATCCTCTCGACTAAGCACCTGGCATAATCACTTCCCTTGAAACCCGCATCTATACAAGGCATAAATCCTAAATCCTTCCCCAAGTCTGAACATGAGCCAATATGGCCAACCATAGCACCCTTTAACAATTCCTTTGCTCAAATCACGACTTATGTTCTTTTCCCGTAGCCGAAATAACCCAGAAATATGCTAACAGTCAGAAAACCTCGCAAGTAGTTAACCATGCAACCCAATCATAGGCGGTGGGACTCTCCCACTTAGCTTGAAGCCACTATTACACAACTATAGAACTCCCCGGAATTCCTTATCTCTTATTGACATAACCTTGCGCAATCAACCGCCTAAATTCTCGAATTCTTTCCGTAAAACCCCCTTTTTATACTCTGAATCATCAACCACATTCGCACACTCGATCTCTTTGCTGCATATTAGCCCATACTTCAAATTAGATCCGTAAACCCCAATCACCAATCACTAAAATTCCCAAATCGATCAAAACTCTCCTTAAGGCGTGTAGTCATCCTACCACCAAGCCCCTATATAGCTCCACCACTCTCCCACTTTGGGCAAACTCACTTCTTTAATCTACTACTCGACCTGCGTTTCTTCACTACTAACCCGCAATATCCTGCTCCAAAGGTGAATTGTTAAATCATAACACCGGCGAATTTCATACCTCCCATAAGGACAATGACACTGCATTGTAGAAGAAAACTCCACAACGCTAGCAAATACCGAGTCTCGATACCTTATCAACCCAAACCTGAACATTCTCTTCCCGATTGTCTTTTCCCTGCTGGGAATAAAACACCAAATCTCTAGATCATGCACTGAGTAAACCTCCCTTCAAGTCATTCACTGACCCAACACGCGGGCAAACATCCTACCATCATATCAATACTGCAGAATAATCGTTCATAAGTATCATGGAAACTTATGCCTAGCCTCAGAGCTCTCAGAAATACTGCTACTGAGCTAAAACAACAGAATATCCTTCCACAAGGCTGTGATAATAGCTCAAACAACCCCGCAGAGAGGAATACCTCGCACCACATTCGTAGTGCCATTACAATTCATCAATTCTTGATTTATAACCAGCGGTTCGCATCATGTAAGATTGAGTAGGAAGGAACAAGGGCCTGAGACTCAAGGAATCAAATCGCACGATGAGGAATCAAGAATGGAAGTACTCCTAACAGCCCTGTAGCCTCTCGAGGATAAGTACAGACGTCTCCGCACTGATCCACGAGACTCTACTAGACTTGCTCATGACTCGTGAAACCCAATGGAACCTAGTGCTCTGATACTATGTTGTCACGACCCAAAATCCACTGGGGTTCGTGGTGGCGCCGGACACTGCTTCCAACCAAAATACTTAATTAAATTCCATTTTTTTTGTATTGTCTAAAATTATTTTTCTTTATACATTAAATAACGAATAATAAAATTTATAGAAACAACCGCAAAATTGTTAACAAAACTTAACATTTAATAATCCAAAAATCCTCTCAAAACCCGATGTCACAAGTGCATGAGCAATTTCTAAGAAATAATATAATACAACAATCATCCGGAATACAATATTGGATAGAAATAAATACAGACAACTGAAAGAGACTCTACTGGCTGCGAATCGCCTCGAGAAGTGAAGCTCACCTAAGTCTACGTATCATCCGTGTTGCTATGCCTACTAGGACCCTAGAGATACATAAGTGCAGCTCACCTAAGTCTCCGTATCATCCGTGCTGCTACACCCAGTAGGCCATTAGAGATGCATATGCATGTGCAACAAAAATGCACAAAAGTGTAGTATGAGTACGAAAATAATGTTTACCCAATGAGTATCCCGTCTAATCACGAAGAAGTAGAGACGAGATGGTCGACTGTGACACTTACTAGTGGCCTAATGATGGTATATCCATAATATATTATATCGTGATTTTTTTTTATAAACATGATTATAATTCAATGGGTTGAGGCAAATAAATAATTCTTTCTTTTATAGGAAATTATTCCTTTTCATCATTTATATATATATTCTTCAGCCAGAAATAGGTAACAACAACTTCAATAAGTTTCAAGGCAAGCAATACAAGCATGCGCAAATCATGCTGAGGTCGACGGCCCGCTCCAACATAAATGTAAATTGTGCACTGCCGAGGGTCGAACGGCTCGAACCATAGATACATCTATTTAATCTACTGAGGCGTTCGGCCTGCTCCAAAATTAAACACACACAAACAGCCAATCAAGAGTCCATACGGAGCAATTATCCAAAGAAAGTCAATCCTCTTTTAACCATTTAAGAAAAATAAAGTTCAATCCTTTTAGAAATTTATTTACTAATTCAATGTGACTTAAGCAATTCAAGCTGTCAATAAGTTTACGATTAATTCAAGTATAGCATGCTTTTGGGTCCTAGACTACCAGGACAATAGCATAATAGTAGCTAAGCACGGACTCTCGTCACCTCGTGCGTACGTAGCCCCCACAAATAGGAGCACATAACCAATTAATTCAACTATGGGGACAATTCCCTCTTACAAGGTTAGAAAGGAGACTCATCTCGCTCCGAAGATCCATAACCGGCATTCCTCTCCCTTCCGAAGACTCGAATCGATGCACAACGCTTCAAAACTAGCCAATAGTTATGTAAACCCATTAATATATGCTAAGGTACTCATTATAATCCAATTTATAACAATTCCTAACCCCGATCTAAAAGTTGACAAAATTTTCCTCGGGCCCATGTGCCCGGATTCCTAAATTTTTTGAAGATAAAGTTATCCATGAACTCACGAACTCAAATATATGATTTTCTTTTAATTCCATACCCAAAATCGTGGTCAAAATTCAAGAATACAAATTTTCTAGGTTTTCTTCAAAATCCCAAAATTTCTACTAATTTACATGATTTTCCATGGTAAAATCTAGATATAATCCAAGTAATTAACTTGCAATAGGTGGGAATCACTTACCTTGACATGGATGATGAAAATGGAGCTCTAAAATCGCTCCTAGGTCAGCTCCTATAGAGGAAATGAGATGAAATGAGCTAAACCCATTTCTTTACACTAATACACTGCCCATACGACTCTTCATCGTGTTTGCGAGAACCCCATCGCGTTCACGAAGAAGAAAATTTCCAAAAACCATTTTCGAAACTCTCCTCAGACAGCCTCCGGTATAATGGCCATAACTTTTCATACTAAACTCCAAATGACAAATGGTTTAATGTTTTGAAAACTAGACACCAATATATATAACTTCATGTTTTGGTCATCTCCCAATTCCTTACATATTTTGAGATATATGCTGCCAAAATTATCCCTAGGCAACACAATTTATTCTTCATCTTCCCGGACAGCCTGTAGTATACCAGCCATAGCGTTTTGTAAACAAATCCAAATTCTACATGGTGTCCTTTTCTGAAAACTAGACACAAAGGGATACAACTTTTATTTTTGGATCATCTCCAAATTCCTTATAGATTGCGAGATATGAGCCTCCGAAGTAAGACCTGTGCAGCAGAGATTTCCTTCTTCGCGAATGCGAATAACAGAGTCCCTGAAGCCAAATCCTTCTTCGCGAACGTGAAGAACAACACCAGAGACCAGTACCAACTATTTCAAAACAGCGCGAAATGATCCAAAACCACCCTGAAACACATCCGAGGCCCTCAGGGCCACGTCCAATCACACAAATCAGTCCCATAACATAACATGGACCTTCTCGAGGCCTCAAATCACATCAAACAACATCGAAATCATGAATTGTACCCCAATTCAAGCTTAATGATCTTTAGAAGTTCAAACTTCTACATTCGATGTCGAAACCTATCTAATCACGTTCGATTGATCTCAAATTTTGCACACAAGTCACATTCGACATTACAGACCTACTCCAACTTCCAGAATCGGAATCTGACCCCGATATCAAAAAGTCCACTTCCAGTCAAACTTGTCAAAAACCTTCAAATTTCTATCTTTAGCCAAATGACTCTAAAATGACCTACGGACCTCCGAATTCACTTTCAATTGCACTTCCAGAATCGGAATATCAAACGGACATCGATAAAACTGAAATGCACTTCAAGTCAAACTTATGAAATTTCTTCCAAAATGCCAGCTTCCACAATAGGCGCCAAAATGCTCCCGGGTTATCCAAAACCCGATCCGGTCATACGACCAAGTCCGAAATCATCATATGAACCTACTGGAACATTAAGAACCTGATTTTAAGGTCGCTTGCTCTAAAATCCAATCTTAGTTGATTCTTTCAACTTAAAGCTTCCAAAACGAGAATTCTCTTTCCAAATCAACTCTGAACTTCCCGAAATGAAATTTCGACTATGCGCACAAGTCATAATACCTAAAGTGAAGCTGCTCATGGCCTCTTTTTTTTGGCAAATAGCTAGGCAAGTGACTAGAGATAATTTTCATTAATACAACAAAAGGAAAAGTAGAAATAAGGAGGACAATAATATCGGTGTTGTTGCCTATATGCCTTGGCTATATAATTACTCCTCTTCGCCTCACAGTGCCTATGGCAGCCTCATGTAGAGGATTCATGGTGTAGCTGCCTGCAAAGTCTCACGAGGGCATATAATCTCATATCCTTGTGGATTATTTTCATAGACATAGGATCAAGGCAACACAAACGGGGCTAAACCTTACCTTACTAATCCTATTGAGGCCAAACAAATAGCCTCTTCTACTAGCAAGCATGTAAAAAATAAAAACTTGACCGGACTAAATATTCTATGATCATCACAGAATTTATAACATATTCTGTGATTGTATTACATATGATAATACTTAAAAAATGATAAACTAGAATGTAATAAGAATTAAAATCTTGCCCCTTCTTTTCCAAACTTGTAAAATGTTCAATTTGTAATTCTCTCTTGTTTCCCTCAACCGTGTTCAAAATGTATTCAAAAAACATCATTTCTTTTTAGAACGGTTGGACCTTGTTGATGTAGTTGGGACCGCCTGCTTTTGTTTGGCATTTCTCATTGGAGGTCGCCTAACATTTAAAAAATACTAACCTTGTCGTCCCAACTATTTTTTCTTGTATGAGTCTTTTTACCTTTTCCGTTATGCATTGGTGATAGATCCCCTTTTCTTGATGCCTATGCACAACATTCTTGCAACATTTCATCTTCCTCTCCCTGTTCATAAATTTCTCTCCCCAGATTTACATGCTGTGCGGCATCTTGGACATTATCAAAAGCTACCAAGGCAGATTCTCCATGTGTAATTGCCATCACTGCCTTATTTTGTTGTTGTCCGCTTTTTTGCAATTTGTTCTTATTTTTATTTGCAGGACCTGTACTGAACGAAGTAGGATTTACAGGTATGGAACTTACCATTGCATCCAAGAGTTTTCTCTCCTCATCTGAAATAACTAGTTTGGTAGTCACCAGTTGTTGCTACCCAAGTTTTGGTCGTTCTCCTGTAGAATTTACATCTACTTCAATCTGCGTTACATCTGCTGCTACTGCTTGGCTGAAACTTATAGTTGGAGAGTTGTTATTAGCACCTGAGGTAACTTGTTTGGAAGATGTTGCCATCTCTTGAACCAAACTACCAGCTGGTGCAATTGACATAGCAGCATTGGACGAGCTTCTGGGAATGATTGCTGCAGCATGAAGGTTCAATTTGCTGGTGGACCTTGGTGCTGTTTTTGCATTTGACTTTGGCTTAACAGTAGAGCGAAGCTCCTCCCCTGCATTATCATGAGCATCCTCCTAATCACCTTTTTCAGACGAGTATCCAACAAAAACTTCACCCAAGTCCTCTTCATCATCCTCTTCTCGTTGATGTTGCCACAGTTTAGTTTTAATAGCCATCAATCTAAAATTTGGATTTATTATCTCATTATTATTTCCTGTTGACAAACTAGGCTGCCCAGGTTCCCCTTTAAATTCCCCTAATGAATTCACTGATTGTGAAGGGATTTCAAAAACTCAAGTGTTCAAAGTGACAAATGGATGTGTAACCATAGTATTATTCATCATCATTGCATTTTGTGTGTCTTTGATGATTTTTTCGACTTGAGGACTAGAAAACTGCAGTGTTAGTGCATTGGAAACATGGGCCTCAGGCTTTTGCGCTTTAGTAGTAACAATGTCCTTTGAACCAATTAGTCGCCCACGTGTGTTGTTGGAATGTTATTAATGATTGCTACTGCCTGGAGCTTGTGCCTGCTCCTTTTTTGGAGTTGTGTTCTTCCTCATAGATGTCTGTGCATCGTTTACCATTTTAGCTAGATCCAGGTTGGAAATAGGCAGTGCTGGTGTTGCTGCAGTAGTTACTTGAAGTTCATCATCAGTGTGGTTATCAATCTCAAGTGTAGCACCTATATCCCTTGCATTAATTTGCTGATTTTCACTGCCTGTAGAGTTGATTTTTCCTTCTCTTGATCTAGTGTCCTCTATTTTTTGCTCCTTGCTTCCAGACTCCTTCATAAGCTGCTCCCCCTCGATCACCAAGGCATCAAAATAGTTCGAGACTGCAATGTCACTTGATGCTACGATCTGATTTTGACAACCTTGAGTTTGTTTCTTCCTAGGTGATTTCTTCTGCATTGTCCAGCTGTTATTGTTTATGTTTGGATTGCTTGGAGTTGTAGCATATTGTCTTTGCTATTAAAAATCTGCCCATGCACAGCTTTAGCCTTTGAACCTGATGTTTTTTCAATTTGTTCACTAGATGCAGCAGTATGTCATTTCTCTTGCATATTATTATGCTGCAAATTGCCTTTCATTTCCTGTTGCCCAGTGCTATTCACAGCTACTGCAATTCCACTAGCTAATTGCTCATGAACAATCAATGGATCACCATATTTTTCAGGAGCATTCAAAGCATTAGTAGATGGTTGGACAGATGTTTCCATAGCATCAGTTGCAGCAGATCGTGCACCTGTTATTAACAAAACAGTACCAGCTTTACCTGTATTATTAACCACCTGCCCAGATAATTCCTCCATATTCTCACCAGCAATATTGTCAACGTTATCCTTCCTCAAATGGGGCTCCAAGGCTGTGTTAATCCGGGCTAATGCTCGATCAACGGTCACAACATTATCCTGACAATTTGTATCAATATCACAACCACGACTTTCTCTACTGGAATCACCTGTTAGTTTCATAACTGGCTGCACCTCAACATTTGTTATTTCTTGAATTTTAGCTCGTTTGGCATTCAACAACTCCCTAGCATCACCTTTTAACTGCTCGACATTACTCAGCTCTACACCATTCATATCGATCTCTACAGTATTTTTTTTGTTTGACTTCTCTGTTTCTTTCTTGTATCAATCGACATAAATTTTCATCATGTCCTTGATGCTTACAGTAGGTACAATATTTTGGAAGGTTATCATATACCACCTGTTGATGAAACTCCACATACTTCCCAGAAGCTTTGTCGACGATGTGAATCTTAACTTTGTTAGGATATTTGTCCAAAAGGTTTAGCAACACCTTAACTCTCGCAGCACTTGGCCTAGTACGATCTTGCGTCGCCTTGTCCATAGCATGTGGTTTCCCTACTGCTGAAGCGATCGACATTAACGAATTTTTTGCAAAAAAATTGGGCGACAGATCTGGGAATGAAATCCACACAACCGACTTCGACGTTTCTTCTCTAGGATTAAAACCTAACATCCAGGGAAATGTTCTGAAGAAAATTTCTTCTCCTTTTGATTTAATGTAACCAGTAGACCTTGGAACAAAGTGAACATAATCATCAAATAAATCAAATCTTACTAAATATGTCTAAATTCAAGCTGTCCGATGTTGCAATATCCTTTAATCTCGAAATGTTTCGCAAAAATATTTCTGAACTCGTGTAACTCTGGTTTTCCATATGAAAACTTGATAATAACTGCTTGGTGGAGTCCTTCTTCGATGGTGAAAATATTAACCTCCTCCATGGTGAATTCTATGGTTGGTTCTCCATGAACCAAGTTAACAGGAATCAATTCGATGTTCGACGAAACTACGACAGATTTCTTACCTTGTAGTTGCGATGCATATGATTGTTTTGTCTTGTGATTTTGACATGTTTCTTTACTGATTTGGATGGAGTCTCCCACAGCTTGGAGCTGGGGAGAGACGACAACTTCCATGGCTTCTCAGAACGTCACATAATTGGCGATCAAATGAAGCTAAAATCTGGAAAAAGTTCTGGATGCTACAGTAAACTCAAGAAAAATTAAGATCTGTAAAAATTGGTTATGAATTTGAGGATGAAACCAACTGGGGATTTTTCTCTAAGAAAAAGGGGTTCTTTTGAGACTAATCTTGTGATCTTACCTTGCCGGACGCTAGAGTTATAGGGGCACTAGAGCTCAAAACGACCGGTCGGATCGTTACATAACGGAAATATAAAACGCAACATCTCTTTTTGGATTTTTGATTTATATCACACTTTATCAAATACAAAATAGAAAGTACAATAATTAAAAAAAAAACTCGACATTACTGTACAAAACTCAAAACATAAAAAAATAAAAAGAGAGATCTTCTTAAGCAACTCCTGACTGGATGGTCCCGGAGCGTCTGTCATGCTCATGCTCCGGTAAGTGGATCCACACCTGTATGAGAAAACTAAAACCAGCACTATGTGAGACAATAATACTCCCTACTGGACACATGCAAGACATGATTTATTTTTGCAAAATGGCTTATTTGGCCAAAAGGTGGCTAGAAGTGCAAAATTTGGCTAAGACCCCGTAGAGCCAAGAACCTAAGATTTATTAGGAAGACCGGACCCTATGTGGGTTGCCTACTTATCACGCCCCGAAAGACGAGAATCAGGTATGCGTAGTTCAGGCAGATTGGATACGGTTGAGAATTAAAAAATAACCAATTTAGAGAACATATTTTTTGCTTTTCTTAAAAAATGATGATACATGCAAAATCTTTTTGGATTTTCTTTTCCCTTTTTTTTTAATTTTTTTGATTTTCTGAAAATGACGAAAAAGTGTAAAATCTTTTTTTGAAAATTTCATGTATTTTTTTATTTATTTTTTTCTTAATAAAAATGTAACAAAAAATATAATTGAGCCCTATTTGCTTTATTTTCACACTTCACCCTCTTTTTTTCCTTTTTTTTCTTTCTTTTTTTCATTTTTTTGTTGTATTTTTTCATTTATTCTCAGCTATCATTGGTCTGCCAAATGATTCTTTTACCCTCGAATAAATGCAACTTGTAGCACATAGGATGCATCAAGATGGTCTGTTATTTGGGATACACCTATCCTAGACGGACCCAACCCATGTGTTGAGTCCCCTAAGTAAAATGCACATGATGCAAACAAGCTTTTCTACTAGGGATCCGACATGAGGCTGAGTTATTCTAGATTCAAAACCTAGATATAGGTTCTAGACTGTGTACCCGAGCGAACAACTCAAGACGAGGAGGGGGTTACGTACCGAAAACCAAAAGGCCATCCGGCTTAGTAACTTGTCTGAGCCTCTTTCTTATTTCAAGGTATGACACAAATAGAATAGGGAGTCTCGACCAGCGAGCACATCCCCGAAGATGAGAAGAGAAGGGTTTCATAGCAGTTTATATACAATTCAGATAATATCAAAGCGGTAAAAGCATCATTTAACACATTAGGCCCAAATATGTAATAAAATCAGATAACAGATAAAGCCAAATATAACAATTATTCCAAGCTCAAATTCTGAACCCCGAACTAGAGATTCTGGGTTCTTATCCCTAGCAGAGTCGCCAGAGCTGTCACACCTCCTTTTTCCTACTACACCCACGGAAGAAGGGTATAATAAAGGGAAATTTTTTCGATTTAAGTGGCAATCGAAATGGGATTATATTATTAAAAGATTCAGAGTCGCCACTTGGGAGATTTATGGTGTCCCAAGTCACCGGTTCAAATCCCGAATCAAGGAAAAGATTGACTCTATATTACAGTCCGCGAACCAGAAATTCGGGTAAGGAATTCTGTTAACCCGGGAGAAGGTGTTAGGCATTCCCGAGTTTCGTGGTTCTAGCACGGTCGCTCAACTGTTATAATTGGCATATTATTGGATTTTTAAAACATTTTTAATCCTATATGCAATTTTAATTTTTAACCTCTTTCATTTAATTAATTAAAAAAATATTGCAACATCATTTAAAATATGTTTCAAACCACGTTACATAAATGCACCCGCGGTCCGCAACACATTTTATCTAACATTGAGATTTGAATTTGGGTCACATAAATTCGCACCCGAGTTTAGGAAGGTAAATTATTAAAATAACGCATCTAAAGCAACCACGCATTTTTAACTTTGCGAGGGCCACAGAAAATTCACTAAGTGGCACGCCTCGAGTTCTAAGGATTAAAACAAGATTAATTAACTGAAGGCCATGCAATTGTCATTTTATTTGGCGGGGCACACCTCGATTCCTTTCAATTCCAAACTAACACAATTAAGTGGGTTCGTGCCGGTATAATCAACCCAATCCCTTTCAATATGATCCAACACATCTAGAATATTAATTCAAACAAATTCAAATAGCCTAATTCATTCTATTGAAAGTGTAGGATACACAATAAGATAAACTTTTTCCTCAACTTGCCCGTGATTCAAGGAATGCTACCTTTCTTATAAATCAACAAGATTGTTCTCTTTCCTATTCAAATTTGAATATGCCAATGAAAATTTTGATAACTGGTGACAAATCAGGCCCAAAACAGAATAGAAATTCAACTAGTTCGGCACAGAGGCATAGCTACTGTTTCAATGAATTCCCGCTAAACAAAGAAGTCATTAAGTGTGACGACCCAAAGGGTCATCACTTGTTTTATTATTCATTCTGTGGTTCCGAGGCCTTGAAAACCTCATTTAGGGTTGCCTCGATTTACGTACACAGTCCGGATGCGTAGCCAGAAAGCCTAGATGTGAAATTCTGTAAAAAATGCTAAAATTTGATATTAAAATGAATAAATTTGACTTTGGTCAATATTTTGGGTAAACGGACCCGGACCCGTGATTAGGCGGTCCCGGAAGATCCGTAGGAAAATATGAGACTTGGACGTATGCCCGGAATCAAATTCCAAGGTCCCAAGCCCGAGAAATGAATTTTTGAGTAAAATTGTTCTCTAAAAATATTTAAGAAAAATAGAAATGAAATTTGATTAGATAGTGATGGTATCGGGCCCGTATTTTGGTTCCGGCGCCCGGTACAGGTCTTATATATGGTTTAAGATATTTCTGTGAAGCTTGGTTGAAATCGAGCGTCGTTTGACGTGTTTCGGACTTAAAACGCTAAATTTGAAAGTTTATGAAGTTTGAAGAAAAACTAGTGATATTGAGATTTGATTCATTATTTTTGATGTTATTTTGGAGATCTGATCGCACTGTTAAGTTCGTAAGGTGTTGTTGAGTTAGTGTATGTGTTTGGTTAGGAGCCCCGAGGGCTTAGGTGAGTTTCGGATAGGCGTCAGAGTGTTTTTGGACTTAGAAAATTTGGTGTTTTGCTGGTTGCTGGTGTCCAGGATTTTTGTTCTATGCGATCGCATAGGAATGTCTGCAATCGCATAGAGTTAATTTTGATAGTCATAAATTTGTTCTATGCGATCGCATTGATTCTTCCGCGATAGCATAGAGTTAATTTTGGTAGTCATAAATGTGTTCTATGCGATCGCATAGAACAAATCGTGACCTCTCAAAATTTACTCTATGCGATTGCGGAAGAATCTATGCGATCGCATAGAACAAATCGTGACCTCTCAAAATTTACTCTATGCGATTGCGGAAGAATCTATGCGATCGCATAGAACAAATCGTGACCTCTCAAAATTTACTCTATGCGATTGCGGAAGAATCTATGCGATCGCATAGAACAAATCGTGACCTCTCAAAATTTACTCTATGCGATTGCGGAAGAATCTATGCGATCGCATAGAACAAATCGTGACCTCTCAAAATTTACTCTATGCGATTGCGGAAGAATCTATGCGATCGCATAGAACAAATCGTGACCTCTCAAAATTTACTCTATGCGATTGCGGAAGAATCTATGCGATCGCATAGAACAAATCGTGACCTCTCAAAATTTACTCTATGCGATTGCGGAAGAATCTATGCGATCGCATAGAACAAATCGTGACCTCTCAAAATTTACTCTATGCGATTGCGGAAGAATCTATGCGATCGCATAGAACAAATCGTGACCTCTCAAAATTTACTCTATGCGATTGCGGAAGAATCTATGCGATCGCATAGAACAAATCGTGACCTCTCAAAATTTACTCTATGCGATTGCGGAAGAATCTATGCGATCGCATAGAACAAATCGTGACCTCTCAAAATTTACTCTATGCGATTGCGGAAGAATCTATGCGATCGCATAGAACAAATCGTGACCTCTCAAAATTTACTCTATGCGATTGCGGAAGAATCTATGCGATCGCATAGAACAAATCGTGACCTCTCAAAATTTACTCTATGCGATTGCGGAAGAATCTATGCGATCGCATAGAACAAATCGTGACCTCTCAAAATTTACTCTATGCGATTGCGGAAGAATCTATGCGATCGCATAGAACAAATCGTGACCTCTCAAAATTTACTCTATGCGATTGCGGAAGAATCTATGCGATCGCATAGAACAAATCGTGACCTCTCAAAATTTACTCTATGCGATTGCGGAAGAATCTATGCGATCGCATAGGAATGTCTGCAATCGCATAGAGTTAATTTTGATAGTCATAAATTTGTTCTATGCGATCGCATTGATTCTTCCGCGATAGCATAGAGTTAATTTTGGTAGTCATAAATGTGTTCTATGCGATCGCATTGATTCTTCCGTGATAGCATAGATTTAATTTTGGTAATCATAAATTTGTTCTATGCGATCACATTGATTCTTCCGCGATCGCATAGAGTTAATTTTATTAGTCATAAAATTTGTTCTGTTTGATCGCATTGATCCTTCCGCGATCGCATATAGTTAATTTTAGTAGTCATAAAATTTGTTCTATGCGATTGCATTGATTCTTCCTCGATCGCATAGAGTAAATTTTGAGAGGTCACAATTTGTTCTATGCGATCGCATAGATTCTTCCGCAATCGCATAGAGTAAATTTTGGGAGGTCACAATTTGTTCTATGCGATCGCATTGATTCTTCCGCGATCGCATTGAGTAAAAATCCGCCCAGTTATTTAAGCTCAAAAACAGAAGCATTAGGGGATATTTACAAAATTTCCAAAGTTTCCTCTTCTCCAAAGCTTTAAGGCGATTTGTGAAGCATTTCCTCTCCATAATCTCTTGGGGTAAGTGATTTCTAACTAGTTTCTTCCATTTTCATCAACATCTATTGAAATCATAGGCCTAAAAGATGTAACTAAGGGTAGAAATTAGGGAATTGGGTAGTGTTAGGGATTTTTAATTTTTTCTTGACTTAGAACTCGTTTTGGGGTCGAATTTGAAAACAAATAATATATTCGGGCTCGTGGGTGAATGGGGGATTTGATTTTGGTCAAAACCTCGTGTTTTGACCAAGCGGGCCCGGGGGAGATTTTGGAATTTTTGGGAAGAAAGCTTGGAAATGTATTGATATTGTGAAGTCATTATTGTATAGATTTGATTGAGTTGGAGAGGGAAAGTGGTTGTTGTGGATTAATTTGGTCGTGGAAGTTGAGGTAAGTGTTTGGTTTAACCCTAGTTTGAGGGAATAAGAGTTGAGTCTTGTTTGCTACTTGCTATGTGATTGAGTACGATGTATAGGAATGGTGACGAGTATCTATACATTGGTGTCTATTATGACCGTGAGTCCTTGTATTGCGAATTTTTTGATTTTGTTTTGTTATAACTACCATGCTTGATTGATGATTCTATATGTTGCAAAGAGTATGTGAAAGCAAACTGTGATCCTTAAATTTCTTCGAGCGCTGGCTCGAATTGAAATACAAATTATGAGAAGAAAGTGAAAGAAGAGAATGAGTTATTAAGTTATTCCCTTCCCGGGACATTTTGTTGATTTTTGTTGGTTTTTCTCCCTTGCCGGGATATTGAGTTTATTGATATTGTTACCTTGCCGGGATTTAACTATTTTATTGTATTCCCTTGCCGGGATTTCCTCCATTATTTGTTTACTTCTTTGTCCCTTATTTGTGGCTATTGTTTGGGTGAGGTTGAGTGATATATATATGGATCGGGTTGCACGCTGCAACAATGATAAATATGGATCGAGTTGCACTCCGCAATAATGATAAATTATATGGATCGGGTTGCATGCCGCAACAATGATATATATGGAATGGGTTGCATGTTGCAACGATGATAAATGATATATGTGGATCGGGTTGCACCGCAACAATGATAAATGATATGGGTCGGGTTGCACGCCGCAACAGTGATATTTGAGGGTCGGGTTGCACGCCGCAACAATAATAAATGATATAGGTCGGGTTGCATGCTGCAACAGTAATATTTGAGGCTCGGATTGCATGCCGCAACAATGACATTATGGATCGGGTTGCACGCCGCAACAGTATCGATATATACTGGGATCGGGTTGCGCGTCGCAACAATTGCTGATTCAAGTGTGTTTATTTCGGATATTTGTTTCGTTGTTCATTGTAAATTCTCTTGGCTACTTCTATTTTTATATTGAGATTTCCTGTTTGTAACTGTTGTCTCCCCACCGCATGCTCCCCTTCCTTTATTGACTGTTTACTTCCTGTATTTCTTTCTGCGGTATGTATTTATTTGAATTGCACACGTTTATGTGGTAGTCTAGTCTAGCCTCATCACTAGTTCGCCGGGGTTAGGCTAGACACTTGCCAGCACATGGGGTCGGTTGTGTTGATGCTACACTCTGTGCTATTTTGCACAGCTCCAGGTTTCGAGCAGCAGCAACAGCATTAGTGCGGGAGCATGTCTTTTGTCCAGCAAGACCCGAGGTAGCCTTGCAGACGTCCACAGGCCCGACGTCTCCCTTATCCCCTCTTTAGTCTGTTATCTCATTGTGTTTGAGAAAAAATAGTTTATGCTTTCGTTCAGACGTTGTATTTAGTATTCTTAGCAATTCGTGAGTACTGTGACATCGGTCTTGGGTAGAGGATTTGTTGGACTTTCCACTTTGTTGTTCAGTTTTATTTAATGCTAAGACTTCCGCTTATTATTGTTGGATTTCATTATTTATATATTATTGTCGAAGAATCGTTAAAAAAAATTTGATATTAATGGAAAAGTAATCAAGTTTGGCTTGCCTAGCTTCCACAAGTAGGCTCCATCATGACTCCCGAGGGTGGGAAATCCGGATCGTGACAAGTTGGTATTAGAGCACTAGGTTGCATAGTTCTCACAACTCACGTACAAACTTGGTAAAGTCTGAGGGATCGGTACGGAGACGTCTGTATTTATCCCCTAGAGGCTACAGAGTTAGGAAAAATTTCACATTTATTCTTTCTTGTCGTGCGGTTCTGTTCCTCAAATACTGATTGAATTTCTACTCTGTTCCTCCACAGATAGCGAGAACACGCGCTTCCTCATCTACCACTCAGCAGTTCGATCCCCAAGCAGTAGCCCAGAGGCGGAGCCTCAAGTTGAGTTTGAGGAAGAGGTTCCAGCCCCAGTAGTTCCAATGGGCCCAGCTCAAGTTAGAAGGGTTCATGGCCACCCCAGTTCTTCAGGACGTTCTGGTCCGATTGGTAGGCCTCATGGAGAGTGTCATCCGAGCGGGTTTGTTTCTAGTGGTTCAGCCAGCGACGACAGGTCAGTCGGGTATAGTGGCTCAGGCCGGGAGTGAGATCACTTTTCAAAGAGGTGGTCATGGGTCGGATAAGAGGCCCTGTCATGTAGGCAGATTCAGTGGTACCTCGTCTGGAGGTAGACATTCTTATGGTAGAGGCCATCCTCCTAGGCCCTTTCAGTCAGCTCTCTAGGTCTCTCATGGTACTTCAGGCGGTCGTGGTTCTCAATAGCATTATTCTGATAAGCAGCCTTACAGTGCACCACCAGCTCCCATCAGTGCACGACCGCTTCAGAGTTTCCGAGGTGGTCATTTGGGTTGCCAGGGTCAGCCTCAGTTTCCTCAGCTACTGCATTTGCGTGGATATTATGAGTATGGTGAGTATGGTAACATCAAGAGGGCTTGCCCGAGGTTGAGGGGTGCTCAGCCGCAACAGCCGAGGTCTTGCTACACTTGTGGTGATCCAGGTCACATTGCCAGATTTTGCCCTCGAGCACCGGGTAGTTCTCAGCATCAGGGTTCTCGTGCCATGGTTCAGGCACCAGGTGTTCCACAGTCCGCCTAGCCAGCTACAGGTGGAGGTAGAGGTCATAGAGGTGGAGCTCAGGCCTCCAGAGGTAGAGGGCAGCCAACAGCCGGCCATCCCAGAGATGTGGTTCAGGGAGGTGGGGCCCAGCCCCGATGTTATGCCCTTCCAGCTAGGCCAGAGGCTGAGCCTTCAAATACATTCATTATAGGTACAATTCTGGTTTGTGATCGAGATGCTTCGGTGCTATTTGATCCAGGGTCTACGTATTCATATGTTTCATCTTATTTCGCACCATGCTTAGTCATGCCCAGTGATGCATTGGGTGCTCCTGTATATGTGTCTACACCGGTGGGTGACTCTATTGTGGTCGATCGAGTTTATCGTTCCTGTGTTGTAGTGTTTGGGGGTCTTGAGACCCATATTGATTGTTGCTCTTAGACCTGGTCGATTTCGATGTCATATTAGGGATGGATTGGTTGTCCCCGTATCATGCTATCTTGGATTACCATGCCAAGACCGTGACCTTGGCTTTACCAGATTTTCCTATTTGGAGTGGAGGAGAACCCCCAGGTCATTCACTCGCAGTGTTATCTCATATGTGAAGGCTCGACGCATGGTCGAGAAGGGGTGTTTAGCTTATCTAGCGTATGTTCGCGATTCCAGCGCAGAGGTACCTTCTATTGATTCTGTTCCCATTGTTCGGGAGTTCCCTGAGGTTTTCCCTTCAGACCTGCCGGGTATGCCGCTCGACAGGGATATCGACTTTTGTATGGATATGGCTCCGGGCACTCAGCCTATTTCTATCCCCCCGCATCGCATGGCCCCGCCAGAGTTAAAAGGGTTAAAGGATCAATTGCAGGATTTGCTTGAGAATGGTTTCATTAGACCCAGCGTCTCGCCTTGGGGTGCACCGGTGTTATTTGTGAAGAAAAAGGATGGTTCGATGAGGATGTGCTTTGATTATCGGCAATTGATCAAAGTTACAATCAAGAATAAGTATCCACTGCCGAGGATTGATGATTTGTTCGATCAGCTTCAGGGTGCCAAGGTATTTTCAAAGATCGACCTGAGGTTTGGCTACCATCAGTTGAGGATTAGGGCATCCTATATCCCTAAGACAGCTTTCCGCACTCGGTACAAACATTATGAGTTCTTGGTTATGTCATTCGGGTTGACAAATGCCCAGCAACTTTTATGGATTTGATGAATCGAGGGTTCAGGCCTTATTTGGACTCATTCGTGATAGTCTTTATTAATGATATATTGATATATTCCCGCAGCCAGGAGGAGCACGAGCAACACCTCAGAGTGGTTCTTCAAACTCTGAGGGATAGTAAGTTATATGCCAAGTTCTCCAAGTGTGAGTTCTGGCTGAGTTCGGTTGCATTTTTGGGTCACATCATATCAGTAGAGGGTATTCAGGTGGACTCGAAGAAGATTGAGGCAGTCAAGAATTGGCCTAGACCCGTATTAGCTACAGAGATTCAGAGTTTCTTGGGGTTGGCAGGCTATTACCGTCGGTTTGTGGAAGGGTTTTCATCTATTGCAGCCCTGATGGCCAGGTTGACCCAGAAGAGTGCCCAGTTCAGATGGTCAGACGAGTGTGAGGCGAGCTTTCAGAAGCTCAAGACAGCTCTGACTACGACACCGATGTTGGTTTGCCCACAGGATCAGGGCCTTATACAGTCTATTGTGATGCTTCCCGTATTGGGCTTGGTGTAGTGTTGATGTAGGATGGAAAGGTCATTATCTATGCTTCGAGGCAGTTGAAGATTTATGAGAAGAACTATCTAGTACATGATTTGGAGTTGGCAGCTTTTGTTCACGCATTGAAGATTTGGAGGCACTATTTGTATGGCATGGCATGTGAGGTGTTCACCGATCACAAGATCCTTCGGTACTTGTTCAAGCAAAAAGAGTTGAATTTGAGGCAGAGAAGGTGGTTGGAGTTGCTGAAGGATTATGATGTAACCATTTTATATCACTCGGGGAAGGCCAATGTGGTGGCCGATGCTTTGAGTAGGAAGTCGGCCAGTATGGGCAGTCTTGCTTATGTTCCGGTCAGTCAGAGGCCTGGTGGTTTATTTCAGAGGATTGAGCTTCCCGAGTGGAAGTGGGAGCGGATCACTATGGACTTCTTTACTGGACTTCCGTTGACTCAGAAGAAGTTCGACGCAGTTTGGGTCATTGTTGATAGGTTGACCAAGTCAGCGCATTTCATTCCTGTGACAGTCTTCTATTCATCCGGGAGGTTAGCTGAGATCTATATTCGGAAGATTGTTTGCCTTTATGGTGTGCCAATATCTATTATTCCGGACTGTGATACGCAGTTTACCTCGTGCTTCTGGAGAGCAGTTCAGCGAGAGTTAGGCACGGGTTGAGTTGAGCACAGTATTTCATCCCAGACAGACGGTCAGTCTGGCTGACTATTCAGATTTTGGAAGATATGCTCCGAGCTTGTGTTATTGACTTTGGAGGTTCGTGGGATCAGTTTCTACCCTTAGCAGAGTCTTCCTACAACCAAAGCTACCACTCGAGTATCCAGATGGCTCCTTACGAGGCTCTATAAGGTAGACATTGTCGATCTCCCGTTGGATGGTTTGAGCCGGGAGTGGCTCGGTTGTTGGGTACAGATTTGGTTCAGGAGGCCTTGGATAAGGTCAGGATCATTCATGATAGGCTTCGTTCAGCTCAGTCCAGGCAAAGGAGCTATGCAGATCATAAGGTTCGAGATGTAGCTTTCATGGTTGGTGAGCGGGTATTGCTCCGAGAGTCGCCTATGAAGGGCGTGATAAGATTTGGGAAGAAGGGCAAGCTTAGCCCTAGATTCATTGGTACATTTGAGATTCTTGATCGAGTGGAAGAGGTGGCTTATAGACATGCATTGCCGCCTAGCTTATCAGCCGTGCATCCAGTTTTTCATGTATCCATGCTTCAGAGGTATCACGGTGATCCATCCTACGTGTTAGATTTCAGCACTGTCCAGTTGGACAAGGACTTGCCTTATGAGGAGGAGCCGGTAGCTATTCTAAACCGGCAGGTTCGTCAGCTGAGATCCAAGAGTTTCCCTTCTGTTCGTATTCAGTGGATAGGTCAGCCTCCTAAGGCATCGACCTGGGAGTCCGAGTCTGATATGCGGAGTCGTTATCCTCATCTTTTCCCCGACTCAGGTACTTATTTCTTTTGTCCGTTCGAGGACGAACGATTATTTTACAGGTGGATAATGTGACGAACCAAAGGGTCATCACTTGTTTCATTACTCATTTTGTGCTTTCGAGGCCTTAAAAAGATCATTTAGGATTGCCTCGATTTGCGTGCATAGTCCCGGCGCGTAGCCGAAAAGCCTAAATGTAAAATTCTATGAAAAATGCTAAAATTTGGTATTAAAATGAATAAGTTTGACTTTGGTCAATATTTGGGGTAAACGGACCCGGACCCGTGATTTGATGGTTCCCGAAGTGTCCGTAGGAAAATATGGGACTTGGGCATATGCCCGGAATCGAATTCCGAGGTCCCAAGCCCGAGAAATGAATTTTTGAGTAAAATTGTTCTAAAAAATATTTAAGGAAAATGGAAATGAAATTTAATTAGAAAGTGATGGAATCGGACCCGTATTTTGGTTCCAGCACCCGATACAGGTCTTATATGTGATTTAAGATACTTCTGTGAAGTTTGGTTGAAATCGGATGTCGTTTGACGTGTTTCGGACTTAAAACTCTAAATTTGAAAGTTTATGAAGTTTGAAGAAAAACTAGTGATTTTGAGGTTTGATTCATTGTTTTGATGTTATTTTGGCGATCTGATCGCACGGTTAAGTTCGTAAGGTGTTGTTGAGTTAGTGTATGTGTTTGGTTAGGAGTCGCAAAGGCTCGGGTGAGTCTCGGATAGGCGTAGGAGTGTTTTTGGACTTAGAAAATCTAGTGTTTTGCTGTGTCCAGGTTTTTTGTTATATGCGATCGCATAGGAATGTCTGCGATCGCATAGAGTTAATTTTGGTAGTCATAAATTTGTTCTATGCGATCTCATTGATTCTTCCGCGATAGAATAGAGTTAATTTTGGTAATCATAAATTTGCTCTATGCGATCGCATTGATTCTTCCGCAATAGCATAAAGTTAATTTTGGTAGTCATAAATTTGTTCTATGCGATCTTATTATTCTTCCGCGATAGCGTAGAGTTAATTTTGGTAATCATAAATTTGTTATATGCGATCGCATTGACTCCTCCGCGATCGCATAGAGTTAATTTTGGTAGTCATAAAATTTGTTCTGTGCGATCGCATTGATCCTTCCGCGATCGCATAGAGTTAATTTTGGTAGTCATAAAATTTGTTCTATGCGATCGCATTGATTCTTCTGCGATTGCATAGAGTAAATTTTGGGAGGTCAAAATTTGTTCTATGCGATCGCATTGTTTCTTCCGCGATCGCATAGAGTAAAAATCTACCCAGGTATTTAAGCTCAAAAACAGAAGCCTTACGGGATTTTTACAAAATTTCCAAAGTTTCCTCTTCTCCAAAGCTCTAGGGCGATTTGTGAAGCATTTCCTCTCCATAATCTCTTGGGGTAAGTGATTTCTAACTAGTTTCTTCCATTTTCATCAACATCTATTGAAATCCTAGGCCTAAAACATGTAATTAAGGATAGAAATTAGGGAATTGGGTAGAGTTAGGGCCTTTTGATTTTTTCTTGATTTAGACCTCGTTTTGGGGTCGAATTTGAAAACAAATTATATATTCGTGCTCGTGGGTGAATGGGGGATTTGATTTTGGTCCGAACCTCGTATTTTGACCAAGCGGGCTTGGGGACGATTTTGGAATATTTGGGAAGAAAGCTTGGAAATCTATAATTAAGCATTAGGTTTGGTTTGTTTAGCATATATTGATATTATGAAGTCATTATTGTATAGATTTGATTGAGCTGGAGCCGAATTCGAGAGGGAAAGCGGTTGTTGTGGATTAATTTGGTCGTGGAAGCTGAGGTAAGTGTTTGGTTTAACCCTAGCTTGAGGGAATATGAGTTGAGTCTTTTTTGCTACTTGCTAAGTGATCGAGTACTATGTATAGGCATGGTGACGAGTATTTATACATTGGTGTCAAGTATGACCGTGAGTCCTTATATTGCGAATATTTTGATTTTGTTTTGTTATAACTACCATGCTTGATTGATGATTCTATATGTTGCAAAGAGTATGTGAAAGGAAACTATGATCCTTAAATTTCGTGGAGCGTTGTCTCGAGTTGAAATACAAATTGTGAGAAGAAAGTGAAAGAAGAGAATGAGTTATTAAGTTATTCCCTTCCCGGGACGTTTTGTTGATTTTTGTTGGTTTTTCTCCCTTGCCGGGATATTGAGTTTATTGATATTGTTCCCTTGCCGGGATTTAACTATTTTATTGTATTCCCTTGCCGGGATTTAACTATTTTATTGTATTCCCTTGCCGGGATTTCCTCCACTTTTGTTTACTTCTTTGTCCCTTATTTGTGGATGTTATTTGGGTGAGGTAGAGTGATATATATATGGATCGGGTTACACGCCGCAACAATGATAAATGTGGATCGGGTTGCACGCCGCAACAATGATAAATGATATGGATCGGGTTGCACGCCGCAACAATGATATATGTGGATCGGGTTGCACGCTGCAACGATGATAAATGATATATGTGGATCGGGTTGCACGGCGCAACAATGATAAATGATATGGGTCGGGTTGTACGCCGCAACAGTGATATTTGAGGGTCGGGTTACACGCTGCAACAAAGATAAATGATATAGGTCGGGTTTCATGCTGCAACAGTGATATTTGAGGGTCAGGTTGCACACCGCAACAATGACATTGTGGACCGGGTTGCCCGCCACAACAATATGGATATATACTGGGATCGGGTTGCGTGTCGCAACAATTGCTGATTCAAGTATTTTTATTTCGGATATTTGTTTCGTTGTTTGTTGTAAATTCTCTTGGCTGCTTCTATCTTTATATTGAGATCTCCTGTTTGTAACTGTTGTCTCCCTATTGCATGCTCCCCCTTCCTTTATTGACTGTTTAATTCATGTATTTCTTTCTGCAGTATGTATATATGTGAATTGCACAAGTTTATGTGGTAGTCTGGTCTAGCCTCGTCACTACTTCGCCGGGGTTAGGCTAGACACTTGCCAGCACATGGGGTCGGTTATGCTGATGCTACACTCTGTGCTATTTTGCACAGCTCCAGGTTTCGAGTAGCAGCAGCAGCATTAGTGCGGGAGCAGGTCTTTAGTCTAGCGAGACCCGAGGTAGCCTTGCAGACGTCCGCAGACCCGGCGTCTCCCTTTTCCCCTTTTTAGTCTGTTATCTCATTATGTTCGAGAAAAATAGTTTATGCTTTTGTTCAGACGTTGTATTTAGTATTCTTAGCAGTTCTTGAGTACAGTGGCACCAGTCTTGGGTAGAGGATTTGTTGGACTTTTCGCTTTGTTATTCAGTTTTATTTAATGCTAAGACTTCCGCTTATTATTGTTGGATTTCATTGTTTATATATTATTGTCGAAGAATCGTTAAAAAGGATTTGATATTAATGGAAAAGTAATAAAGTTTGGCTTGCCTAGCTTCCACAAGTTGACGCCATCACGGTGGAAAATTCGGATCGTGACATTAAGCATATATTGTCAATTATTGAAATTGAAAGGAGAAGAAAAGGCATATTAAAGGCAGAAAAACTAAACACCTTGTTGAAACGCTAACTGCTAGAAAAGGATGAAACATTTTTTGCTTTAAAAAAAATTCACAGATCTGACCATTCGAAGCCAGATCTATGAACTGTAGCCATACACATTCCCTATCATTATTTATTATAGAAAATAAATTAGCAATGCACTATATCATATATAATTTCACACTCCAGTGAATCACAACACAGCAGAATCATATACAACATAACCTAACCCATGAAAATAGCACATAATTCCACATGCTCCAAACAATATCATATAGATTTCATTGATAGAAAGTAGAAATTACATAGTCAAATGGGCAGATAGTACCTTGAAATAGAGTTTAGCTAGG
This sequence comes from Nicotiana glauca, assembly GCA_026770625.1. NCBI lineage: Eukaryota > Viridiplantae > Streptophyta > Magnoliopsida > Solanales > Solanaceae > Nicotiana > Nicotiana glauca. The sequence continues at coordinate 92,241 of MU779685.1, read as the reverse complement.
CTGAAATCGAGCTCTAAACTTTACGGAAATAGCTTGCGCTGACCAGGAGCCGTGAACGGGAACCTCAGATCGACCGAAAACCTCCACGAGCAGCAACTTCGGACGGGTCTCCAAAATTTGAGATTGTGGACTAACAGAAATATCCAATTTGGGAAAACTTACTGTGAAGGAGATCAACGAATTCGAATTTGCTCAAAAATCATGAAAAACGATCCATGTCTGTTTTTGTCGCTGATTTGACTTTTTTTTTGTTTTTTATTTTTTCTGCCTCTATTTTTTGCTGATGTACATGCGTGTGTGGTCGTGTGGTGAGGGGAAGGGTGAGATGTGTGAGGGTGATGGCTATGGCGGAATTCTGGTGAGTTTGGGTTAAAGAGGGGCAGAATTCCGGGGAGCAGGGGTCGTTTTTGGTCCTGCGTTGAAGAAGAAAATCAGTGGGGAAGGGGTCATTTTTTTAGAAGCTGCGCTGATGTTATCTAACAGTGTATCTCTTTCCTAAGGTCCTCTTGTGTAGTATCAATTTCCTAAGGTCTTTTGTGGTTGAAAAATGGAGAGGAAGATTGAAATGGTGGGGGTCGTTTTTCTCTTGCTGCGTAGCCCTCTCTCTAGGGGTCTAAAAATCTGATATGGTCTCAGTCTGAATGGGGAAGGGATTAGGGTTTTAAGGGTGAGAGGGGTAAAGCGGGTCGGGTCGAGTCAAGCGAGTTTGGGCTTGGGTTGTGTGAGGATTGTGTAAAAGAATCACACTTGGGCCATTATATTTGCTCTTTGGGGTGGCTAATTCAAATTTAAGACTAAGCTTTTTCAATTTCTTTTCTCTTTTGTTTTCTTTTCTTTCTTTAATTAATTAAAATCCTAAACTAAATTTTTAAATTAATTCAAATTCTAAAATTAACTATTTACATAATCACAATATTTATAAAAATTAATTGATCCTAAATTTAAAGAGAAAATTTAATAATCCAAAATTTAAAGCTAAGAATGTAAAAATGAGTCATTTTTGTGATTTTTATTTTTAATAAAGTAACTAATTAATTAATCCTAAAATGTGAACAAATATCTAAATTCAATGCATGGTATTTTTCATGATTTTAATAAAAATTAAATATGCACAAAAATGCAAATAATTAATATAATTTTACAAAAAATCCTATAAAATTGCACAAATTAGGAAAATTATTTTCTGGTATTTTATGGGAGCAAGTCATATAGGGCAAAAATTACGTGCTCACAAGTATCTTTTGTGTATTTTCTATCCATAGACTTCTGTTATTACTTGTTACTGTCTTTGTTTCAGTTTTTTGTTTGCATTCCCTCGGTGTTAGTTCTGTTAGGTGTCAGATTTGGTTTGCTTGCTATTGCCCTTCCATTTATCCTGAGCCAAGGGTTTGTCGGAAACAACCTCTCTGCCTTCTTAAAGGTAGGGGTAAGGACTACGTATACTTTACCCTTCCTAAGCCCTATTTGTGGGACTACATTGAGTATGTTATTGTCGTTGTTGTTGTATAGCAGATGTATCTGGATAATGGGCTTTTGTCATTTTTAGCCCATTAACTATTTATATTTGATAGTAAAACAATATATAAAATTTATATAATTTTTGTACGTAATATATACTTTTTCAGCTATTATTTTGAGAACAATTATACAATATTATTTTCTTGTGTTGGAGTACTTGGGAGATGTGGAGCCGACGGCGTCAAAGGGAATGAAAAGGAACGGCAAAGAGAGAGAGAGAGAGTGAGTGTTATAAAGAAGGGAGAGGAGTGAATGGTTTTTTTGTTTTATGACTCTATCTTTTTTTTTTATACATTGGGAATTTACTTTTACAAACAAGACAACCATCTTTTATACATAAGAGATTTAAAAAGGACATTGTTTTAATTTTAACATTATAAATGTCGATAAAGGTCTATTTTCTCAAATAAAATATAGGTCTGAAGTTAATTTCAAAGTTTCCGACACAATTGCCTGAATTTTGAAAATTATTTTATTAATTTCTCGACTAAATTAATCGAAAAGTTGGTCAAACTTTTTATTAACTTCTATTTCGACTACCGTAGTTAGTAGAATTAGACGATATTCAGCTTAAAATCTGGCCTACAATTTTTTGCATTGTCCGACTACTGCAGTCGAAATACTAATTTTTTTTTAAAAAAAAATTGGCTATAGCAGTTGAAAAATTGATCCAACTTTTTTGTTGACTTCTTCTCTGACTGAAGCAGTAGAAAATATTTATTCGCAAAAAATTTCACCAAGTTTCACGACTGCTATAGTCGAAACTGCAGTCAAATGAAATTAAAAAAAAAAATAAAAATTATTAATAATAATTTTTTGGCTATTGTAGTGGGAAAGCTCTGACTATTATTTTGTAGTAGAAATTAATGTAAAAAAGAATGATTTTTGGCAGTGAAAATTCGCTGATGATTGTTGCAAAAGTAAAGTATTAATAAATATGTATAATATTTTTTTGGTAATTAAATGACTTTATTTACCAGTATCAATATGTACAATGTCAAAACTAAGTCTAGACAACCCCAGTCTCATACAATTTCATCAAATCAACATATGTATTGGATATAATGGAAGAAATAAGAAGCAGTGAAATAGCTGAAACTAACTCATCTTATAAACTTCCAGAAGTTAGTTAAGTTAGTTAAAGGTTGTTAAAGTTAGTTAAGTTAGTTAAAATCTGTTAAATTGATAGTTAAGCTAGATATTTTCCATATCAGAAAATTAGAGCTAAAAATCAGTAGAAAATCACTCTATATATATGATTGTAGTACAATACAAAAGATACATGAGATAGAATACAAAATTTTCAATCTAATTGAATTCATCTTGCAGCTCTCTCTATATCCGCTTCTCTTCTTCATCTTCTTCGTCTTCTTCCTCTTCGTTTCTTCTTTCTCCACTTCTGTCAAATATGTTATTGGATCTACATCCAATATAGTTTGCTCCATGTATGATTTCTACAATATGTAATAAAGCCCTAAGAATAAAAATTTATTTCTGCTATTTTCTTCACTAACTTGCTCTGATTTGATCCCCTGTTGACAACCTTTTGCACAAGTTGTCTAGTTTACATTACCGGTATCTTCTGTTGCCCTTGAAATACTCTCCTGTTTCGTTCCTTCCATAGATGATAAACAGCACATGCCAATGTCAATCTGTACAGTTGTGCAACTGCACTATTTCCTTTTTGCATTGTCTTCTGCCCATCGTATCTTTCTCTACCACTCCGTCACATGCCTTGTTATGCCTTGCCAGGTGAGCAGCTTACTCCATATGCTTTCAGCTATTCCACACCTAAATATCAAGTGATCCATAGTCACATATTCATCATTACACATAGGGCAACTTAACTATATACAACATTATTAGATAGGATAATACATATATCACAATTACCCTCAGGTATCATGATTTATTTTTGAATTACATCATGATTTAAGAAGGCCAAATATATATATACAACCCATCCAATTTGGCACCATTTTTTATTTTGGAAGTTTATCTCTACCTTGTTCCATTGTAGTCGTCCAACTCTATTTTATATATTTTATTTTGGCCCTCCAACTCTATTTCTTATGTTTTACTTTAACACAAAAACTGAAATCAGTGCAAAAAATATAGGGCGTGTGTATACAAAAATATGAGGTATAATAAATATTCAATTAAATGTTGCCACCTGGTTTTTTCATCCATATCAAACGGGTCAATACTAAAATATCTGAACCCGGCCGTATTTTTTCCACCGTTGCCCCATCGTCATTCTCTAAATTCTAAAGCTTCCATCTACCGATTTCATCCCTGGCCCGTTTAGATAAAATAAACCCACAAAAAATATGATCGGGTTCAGGTATTTTAGTATTGACCCATTTGACATGGATGTAAAAACCATGTGGTAATATTTAATTGGATATTTATTACACCTTAAATTTGTGTATACACACTCACTATATTTTTTGCATTGGTTTCAGCTTTTGTGTTAAAGTGGAACATAAGAAATAGAGTTGGAGGGCCAAAATGGAACATATAAAATAGAGTTAAAGGGCCAAATAGAACAAAATAAAGATAGAGAGTAAAAAATGATGCCAAGTTGGATGAGTTGTATATGTATTTGGCCATTTAAGAAAGATTTTGCAATTAGCCATTTAGGTTTTTAAATTTTTTATTCTAAAGTAAAATCACATTTCCTTTCTTTAAAGTTTAGGAGTCCACCTTCAAAATATATGCATGCCTAGAAGGTTAATTATATTGGTGGTAACAGAGGTATTTATGAAGCTCCTTGAAACTATAACTGATATTTGGGGCAAGTAGCCAAAGAATTAGTGGTTTGTTTTTTCTTTGAATCTTGTACATAATTATTATTTAATAAAAAGATTTTTTTTTGGTTACCAAAAAATGGTAAATAATTTTTTTTAATTGCCAAAAAAGAAGTTAGGAGTCCACATTACTATAATGCAATTCACAAAGATTTATATTTTACCATCAAAATAAGTGCAAAGAATAGATTTAAAATTGTTTTCTTATTGATGGCAGAGAAAATAGGATAACATAGGAGGGAGAAGATAATATTAATATTTTTTAGGGTAAGTTACTTATTTTCGGTGAAAGTTCTGTCTTTTAAATGGAACCTAATTGTTATAGTAGTTCATTAAATGTGTGTGTTGCAGCATGCAACCCGATCTACACATTTAATAATAACTATCACCAACTACGACGTATCTCAAAACATATAAAAAAAGGAACTAATACGCATAAACTCTCTAAGACAATCCAATAAAACATGTTAAAGTTAAATAGGAAGCAAGTAAAGGCACGAGATGTGTAATATCATCGATCTAATAACATATAGAGTATGGAACAAGTAAAGGTGAACTATAGAACAAGGCATGAGTACATGAAATCATGTAGCAAATGGAAACATGTAACAAGTGAAGACATATATTTAACAAGAGCGATTAAGGCATGTAACAAGTAATAACGTGGAATAAATGAAGGCATGATATAATTTAAGAGATGTAATTAAATAGTCCACCCTGCATGCTTAACCCCATGACAATGCATATATACTCGTCACCTTGCGTATATGTTATACCCACACATAAATCACGTAGCGAATAGACCTATCAAGTCTTAATTCTCTCAAATCAAGGTTAACCACACCACTTACCTCTTTCCAAAAATAAGTCAACAATCCAACACGACTTTTTCTTTAGAACAAACCTCCAAACCAATCGAATCTAGTTAAAAATTGTTCAAGCACATCAAAATAAGATTTAGAAACTACCCCCGTACAATAAAGTTTCAATCTTTAACATAATTAAAAAAGTCAACTCGGACCAACATGGCCGAAATCCGAAATTAAGATCAGATTCTGATTATCATATTCACCCCGACTCCAGATATGTGATTTATTTCAAAATTCAACATCAAATTGAGGTCTAAATTTTAATTTTATAAAATTCCTAAATTCTATCCAAAACCTACCCTCAATTTCTACTTTGAAATTCATTGATTTGATGAAAAAATTATGAAAAAGTAATTGAAATTGATTGAAAACAAGTTAAAGCTGTTTACCAATGAATTGGGGCGAAATTGCTCTTCAAAAATAACCTCTAAGGAGTTTAGGCTTCAAAAATGATATAAAATGAGATAAGTCCCGAAATTCCAATATTTTACCCAGCTACAGATGTAGTAGTTGCGAACATTTATTCACAATTGCGACTATTGCAAAAGTGAACCATCAATCGCAAATGCAATCATTGTCTCAGCCACACAATTGTTGCAAATGCGACATTTCTTTCGCATTTGCAAAAGCCCTTCAGATTGCAAATGCGTACCCAGACATCGCAAAAGCGAAGCAACACCTAGTCTTCCTGTGTCGCAAATGCAACACTCAGGTTGAAAATGCGAACCCCGTCGAATTCGCAACTGCGATGCTTTCCTCGCAAAAGCAAAGTCCCAACTCCCACCCCATTTTCGCATTTGAGAGCCTGACATCACAAATGCGAGGCTCGCAATTCTGATCAGGTCATCCCAGATGCGAGACCTTCAAGTTTAACACATCAGATTTTTAGCAGCCTTCCAAAATATTCCAAAACATAATTGAAATCCACCTGAGCCCCTCAGTATCTAATTCGAACATTCACACATGTGTAATTATAATATCATGGAAACTCGCTCGCTATCTCAAATTGTTAAAATAATATCAATTATTAAGAATCAACCATCGAAACTCGAGGTTTTCAACTTCTTCAACTTTTCACATAAAGTGTTGAAATGGCTTCGAGTCATTCGGGACCCCAACTAAATATGCCTACAAGTCCAAGATATCATACGAACCTAGACAAATCATCAAAATACCTGTATGAAGTTGTTTACCAAAAGCGTTGATCGGAATCAACTCTATCCTCATTTTAAGTCAAAAATCATATTTTCTTTTATATCCTGTTTAGTTAGAGGAAACCCACATTCCCCTCCTATCTTATACTTGTCCAAATCACTAGGCCTAATCCCCGGTCATTTCATATCCAAACTAGACAAAATAATTGATCCATTAAAATACGTAAACCCATGAGGATCACTATCCACCAATGCCAAAATAGGCAAATTCAGCTTCATCTCCATCTTCCTAAAAACAAATTGGTTTTTACGTCTAGTTTCCCCTTAACATTAATAAGTGTACAAGGAAATAAAACCGATCTTCAACCAATCTCACATAAGCTGTAACCTTTCAGCCAACATAATGAATAATGCATCACTCTCTATATTCCCAACCCTATCATTAATCTGAGGAACAAATACTCCTAAAATTTCATTGTTCGCACAATTAACCATATTATCATCTACGGTATAAGTTAGACTACCAACAATCATCCATTTCATGGAATGTAGGGAGATTGTTGAGCTAAAATAGTAAAGAATGGCTTGTGGGGTGATGGAATCCCCCATAAAAAAGATCTTGAAACTTTAATGCACACCTAGTGTTTGATAAAATGCTCAAATGAGCTAGGACCATGATCATCTTCCTAATTTTAGTTCAATTTGTTATATTTCTAAAATAAGATTGAAGTTGCTAAGAATTTCTAAACATTTTAGAGTTTAAGGAAACTCAATTGAGGTATGTTGGCTAAACTCTTTACTTATAATTGAATTCCACGGTGTTCATGTAAGTTATGTAAGACCTGAGTTGATCATTATGAAATTGGCAATTCCGAGTGAACTTGTGTTGAAAGATATATGATCAATATGTGTTCCAAATGATTTTCTCATGCTATGTTATCGTTTGAGAATATGTTCAAAGTGTGGGCTATGTGTTATAAATGTTACAACTTCAAGTCAAGTTTTAATAAAGGTTATCATGCCAAATTATGTGAAAATTCTCTATATGTCTAAGACTCTTATTTGTTCACGTGTGTTCCTAAAGTGTTAAAATTGAAAATTCTTGTTGTTGATAATAATGATGATGTGTGAAAGTGACGAGGGGAGCGTGAAATATGAAATACGTCCAAGTGCCAAGAATGATATTATAATTGTGACCACTAGTGCCGTTTAATTGAAAAGATGTGAAAGAAGTATGAGGTGAGATGATTGATAGAAAAGGGTAATGTCTCGGGTGAGATAGCCTAGCCGATCGGACCGTGATCGGACACCTTGCCGCACACATGGTGGTGATTGTGCAAGAAATTATAATAATTGTGATTGTGGTTGACGTCTCAAATGAGACGGTCTAGCCGATCGGGTCGTGATCGGATTTCGTGATAAAAGTACAATGGTATTGTGAACAGTGGTATACCGGTACTAAAGATCTACCAACCTAAAAATATGGAAATTTACTTGAAAACTTATTTTGTTCTTAACTTGATGTGTTGGTATTATTTGAGGCTTCCATTGATTTTATGACTGTTCCTCCTTGTGGTATTATTCATTCTATTGAGAGGTGTTTAGTTATACATACTAGTGCTATTCGACGGTACTAACGTCCCTTTTACCGGGGGCACTGCATCTTTAATGGATGTAGTAGTTTCATAGCAGACGGGGTTGATCAATGATAGTGGTATTCCCTCCTCCCAGCAAACTTGGTGAGCCCTACTTCATTCCGGGGTCATGTATCTTTTGTTCATTATATTATCATGTTTTGATATATAGCCTGAGCCTTGTTGTCGGCACTATCGTTGTACTCTTTTGTATCAATTAGAGGCTCCATCGACATAGTGTGGGTTATATGCGTTGTTGGGGAAAGTCAAACAATTTATGTTGTGTTTGAATTACTTATTCCACTTCAGATTATGAAAATGTATGTATTTTGAGACTTAAAAATGGAGTAAATAGTGAAAATGGAAATTGGGGTTGTTAATGAAATCCCCTTAGTGTTTAATTAATGAGATATATTTTCTCTTTATTCATGGATGAATTTGGGTAGAAGGAAATCTAATACGTTTGCTCGGCCGGGTTCACTCGGTTGAGTGCCGATCGCGTTCCCCGTATTCGGGGCGTGATAACTACCCTCCCCACAGACTCCACTCTTGGGATTACACTAAGTTTGTTGTTATTGCTTGTGCTAGTTCAACTTCTTTTTAACCTAAAGTGTTGTTATGAACCCAGTTCGCTCTCCGTGAACATGTCGTGACGACACCTAGTCCTTACGACTAGGTAAGCCTAACAATTGCAGAAAAAGAAAACAAATGTGGAAAAACTAATATAAAATCGAAGATAAAAAATATAAAAGTGTTTAAGATTCCGCTTGGAATATACAATACAATATCTCAAAACCGAATAACTCCCAAAACCCAGAATCCCATGAATCACAAGCTATCAATATGACAAAATGCTCTAACTTTGGAATATCTAAATCAAAAGAAAAGATAGAAGGACTATCACTACAAGAGAGAGAATGAAAAGGGACTCCTCGATCTGCGGACGCGGCAGATATACCTCGAAGTCTTTGGAGAATCGCCTCGCTCAAGTAGTAGGGCTGAGTCGAAGTACCTAGATCTGCACACAAAATACATGTACATGAAAGGGCATGAGTATACCACAACAGTACCTAGTAATGCCAAGCCTAACCTCGATCGAGTAGTGACGAGGAAGGTCAGGGCCCTACCGGTCATATACAATAATATATAAGGAAAAGAAGCAGTATTAAAGTAACACAGGGTAATAAGAGTAGTAACAATTACAACAAAGACAAATAATCACAGAGGGAATGCAGCTCAACACAAAGATAACAACCGGAGATCTCCCAGGATACCGTCCAGTAGTCCCAAATATAAATATCCACTAGATCTCTAGGGTGTCGTCCTGCAGTCCAACTCAAAATAAACAGGGATCTCCCGGAATACCACATCCGTAGCCCCAAATGTACTCAGTACTGGGGGAATCTACGGGTGCTGTCCCGTAGTTTCAATGTAAATGTGCGGGGGGTGCTCCCGGAATACCACATCAGTAGTCCCAAATAAACAGGCAAGGGGGATCTCTCGGGATATCGCCCGTACTCCCAAAGTAAACACACACGACATCACGAAGAATATTAAATTCAATCAAATTTATACCAAGGTAAAACAGGTATTTCTAGCCTAGCATGCTGCAGAGAATTCAAATAAGGTAGTTTGAGAAAGTAAAACAGTTAAGTCACTTAGACATGCTTTCTTAAGTTAATAGTAGGCTTAGATTGCAACTAGTAAAAATAGGGAAGAAAATGAAATTATAGTTACTTAATGAAAACAAGATTTTCAACAATTAGAAAATGTACGCACTCGTCACCTCACGTACAAGGCATTTCATATATCATAGTACCAATTCCTAAGGGGAGTTCCCCCTCTCCCCCCCCCCCCCCCCCCC
>MU779685.1:68927-81498 GCA_026770625.1 Nicotiana glauca | reverse complement strand
TAAGGGGAGTTTCCCCCACAAGGTTAGGCAAGCCACTTACCTCGAACCAGCTCAATCAACTCAATACCACATTCTTGCCACGAGTATCCGACTCCAAATGGCCCAAATCTGTTCAAAGTAATTGCATAATGTAAATATAACTTCAAGTAACTAATTCAATTAATTAATTCGAAGCTAATACGTAAAATTAGGAAAATCGCCCAAAAAAACCCCTTGGCCCACTTCTCAGAATCGGGTAAAATTTATAAATTCAGAATCCTCACTCTCACGAGTCCATATAAACAGAAATTACTCCAATCCGACATCAAAATCTTGACCAAAACTTCAAAATTAGGCCTAAAAACTTTTCCAAATTTTCACCCAAATTCGAATTTAAAGGATAAATTTAAGCATAGGTCCGTGGAAATTAATCAAAACAGAGTAACAATTACTTACCCAAAACACTCAGGTGAAAATCTCTTCCAAAATCAAAGTTCTAAGGTTTGAGACTAAACCCTCGTTTCTCCCTTTTTTTTAATCAGTGGAACCGCATGTGCGGCTGTAGGACCGCACCTATGGTCCTGCTTTTGCATAGACCAAGTCGCAATTGCGACTTTTCATTAAAGTCTAGCTTCCGCACCTGCGACCACTTTTAATCAGATGCGGTGTCGCTTCTGCGATAAGCGTCGGCTTCTGCGGTCCCTGCTGGCCCCCCCTTTTCCGCTTTTGCGATGCCAACGACACTTCTGCAGCTCCGCACATGCGGTCCCCAACCACAAGCGCGGTTTATGACAGAAGAACAACATCGAATCATCAAAATAACCTCGGATTTAAGCCTAAGGATTACAAAACTTTAAATTTCCTCTTTTGATAAAAAAGTCTATCAAACCTCATCCGAATTACCTGAAATTTTGCACACACGTCCCAAATGACACAACGGACCTACTCTAACTTCCGGAATTCCATTCCGACCCCGATATCAAAATCTCACTATCGAACCGAAAACTTCAAAAATTTGACTTTCGGCATTTCAAGCCTAATTAAGCTACGGACCTCCAAAATACAATCTAAACACGCCCCTAAGCCCAAAATCACCCAACGGAGCTAACGAAACCAACAAAATTTCATTCCGAAGCCGTCTTCATACTGCTCCGACTACGGTCCAAATTCTAAGGCTAAAACTCTCATTTAGGGACTAAGTGTACCAGAACACTCCGCAACACAAAACGAATCCTCCCGGCAACTCACAATAGCAGAAACAAACATGTGGAATGCAGTTAATAGGGGATCGGAGCGTTAATTCTTAAAATGACCGGCCGGATTGTTACACTTGCAATCACTAATTACGCGTTAATTACCTCATTTTCTGTAGAGGGATACTCCTGTTCTTGTTTGAAGATTGTATCACATTTCTGGAAACACCAACTAAATCTTAGAGTTTTTCATACTTTTCGTATGCACTTGCCAGTTGCCCACATTCTAGACGAGCATTAGGAGATGTGTAGGTTAAGTTTTGAACATCCTGAATCATACTTTCCTGAAGCAATGTGAGTAAACAATGTGACCACCTCTGATATGGCGGGACGTTTTGTAGATTGCTCTTGAACACACATTTCTATGAGACCTTTTGCTGGACAATGGCCTTGAAGTGTCGGATCCTCCATTTCTGAGAATTTCTGGTCAAGGGTCTTGCCTAATACATGCAAAATATCAAGTGTAAATCAAAAAACTAAAAGTAGCACGAATTTGTATAGCAGAAACCAAGTTGGTTAATTAAAAACAATTCGTTCTTAAAGATATGTTGCTCAGACTCTCCATAAATATAGATGTATTCGTATCAAATCCTCCAACAATGCACTACTTTTGGATGACTCGAGACGTGCATTTTTTGAAGTATTCGACACGCACTCATAGGTATTTTTTAAGAGTCCACCATTTCTCTGCATGTAGTGGAACTAACTTCATCACGAATTTTAGGGAAACTCAACAACAACAACAACATACCTAGTATTATCCAACACTATGGGGTGTGGAGAGGGTTGTGTGTACGCAGACCTTAACTCTACCTTGTGAGGATAAAGAGGCTATTTCCAACAAACCCCGGCTCAGGAAGAATTTTAGGGGAAAGGAAAAAAATCATCTCATTGAAGTTTTGAGAATTATTATGAGAGCAAAAATATATCTTACCTATTCAACCAGATTGTACTCTTCTCCATCTGTTGAGTTTTCCATTGCTTTTCTCCCAGTGAGGATCTCCAGGAGGACAACTCCAAAGCTGTAAATATCTGATTTTACACTCAACTCCCCCGGTCATGACATACTCAGGTGCACTATACCCAATCGCGCCCTGGAATTTCACGTATACATGGCGTTTGCCGCCTATAGGCCCTAGTTTGGCCACGCTAAAACCAGATAGCTTGGCTTGATATCCCTCATCAAGCAAGATATTAGAGCAGTTGATATTACGGTGTATTACAGGTGGCTGTGCTTTATCATGTAAGAATTCCAATCCCTTTGCTACTTCAATGGCAATTTTCATTCTAGTGTCCCAATCAAGTTGTTTCTTACCAGGTGAAGAATCTGCAGAAAAATCAATAAATTTTAAAACCATATCTTTATCTAAAATAGGAAGGGGATCATTGGCATAACTAGTAAAGTTGTTTTGTCATGTGACCAGGAGGTTACGGGTTCGAGCCATAGAAACAACCTCTTGCAACAATGTAGGGTAAGGATGTGTACAATAGATACTTGTGGTCCGGCCCTTCTCCGCATCCCACGCATAGCGGGAGCTTAGTACATCGGGTTGCCCTTTATCGTTATCTGAAGTAGTATTCAAATAGAGTGAAAATTCAGCACAGTAGCCGATTAGATGTACAATATTAGGATGGTGTAACAGATTTAACATCTGCACTTCAACAAGAAATTTCCTGTTGCCATTTTGATCAACCTGTTTGATTGCAACAACCTGCAGTAAATGAAGGGTCAAAATTCAAATCAATGAAGCCTATTCTACCAAGAAACATACGAATAACTAACAAATGATCCTAGTGTACTATTTTTATTTATTTACTCTGTTCTGTCTAATTTATTATGATGTTGTTATTGTTTGTTGCTACTGCTTCCTTTTTTCCACTTTTTTTAAGTTGATAGTCTACTGAAAACAACTCCTCTACCTCCATTGGGTTGGTATAAGGTCTGTATACGCACTACCCTCCCCAGATCCCACCAATAAAATTGCACTAAGTTTATTGTTGTTGTTCTTGTTATACCTTGTTCTGTCTAATTGTTAAGGGGAAAAAGCATGGTAAAAGTGCATAATAGAACCAAACTTGCCTGAGAATCTTATTCATTCTAAGGATTAAGATATTTAAGAAAACAACTACTTTGCGCTAACCTGTTCGTCAAGTTGCCCTTGTATACTCTTCCATAACCGCCTTCTCCGAGACGAAAATTATCACGAAAGTTTCTGGTTGCATTGGTTAATTCCTCGAATGTAAAAGTTTTTGTAACAATGTTATTTGATCCTGCAATATCAACAGACTCCATAAGGTATATTAATGAGTTCTTAGCCTTATGTCACACAGGGAAAGGTATGACTCTAACAGAAACCAATGTAATGGTTTTAACATATCAAGAGTAGAAATCCTAACAAAATGTCAACAAAATGACGTAACTATTTTCAGCATTCCAATTGTTGGAAGAAAAGTCATCTGATAATTTCCTAAGCACTTTTCTATGAACCTTCCTCTGAATGTGATATTTATCTTCCCTTTTCTTTTTGAAGAGGTCAAACCGGTCCACTATTCCAAATTAGTCAAATCACAAATAGTGGTAGAGCCAAGAATTTTAACAAGGAAATTCAAGAAAATGCAAAAGTGCTATACAAAGAAGCTTCCCTTATTTTAGTGGGATTAAACAGTGTATATTTAGCGTACTTATACAATGTAATTTTAAGAGGAAGGGGATTCAATTGAACCATATATTCCTATCTTTAGCTAAGACACTGGCCACAAATTCTCATAAGATATACATATGGACTTTAACATACAATTATCATTAAAAAGAATTTTATTTTATCTCTGATGCTTCCGGGTATACAAAAAGGATCTTGACACAAGTAGTCGGTCATATTCATTGTTTACTTTTTATAACCATATACATAGATTATACATTAAATATACACATATTAAACATATATTATACCTTTGCGTGCTATTTTTAGTGTAAGCGAGTGAGTGAGCGGCTAATCGGGTTAATTCTTCTATTAAAAAGGGATAGTTTTCAATCTAAATTTTTACAGACCATATTTTACCTTAGCAGAAAAATTAATATTCAGTTTTTACTGGTCCTTGCCAATGAATTTTATTCAATCAACCAATCTGATTTAATTAAAATAATATTCTTCTATTTTATGTTAAACATTTCATGTCCAAGAATTTATAAAGTCCAAGTAGCATCTTCCTTCTAAAAAAAAATTAACAGCCCTAAATATGAAATTATCCCCACGCGAAAATGCTTCCACCTCAAACAAATTAAGCAACAATAATAATAACGATCCAGTAAAATTCCACTACTATGATCTCAAACAAATAAAGCAACATGTGAATATATAATTCAACATAAACAAGATTTCTTCGCATATGAAAACAGGCTCAAGATCATCTGAATAAGTGAAATGACATAACTTTGCCATAAACACACATGCAAAAATTAAAAGATTATGGAAAGCTCCTTCGTTTTTATGGTTCACAGCCCTAGGAATTGAGCCGCTATCCAATCAATTGCTACATATTTTTCTTTTATTTCCTCGAATTCGTACTCCAGTATCATATAAGCTAATTGTTTTGGTTATAGTTGGTAATCACAAAATATTGGAAACCTATTTCATCCACTGCTCTATTCTGCATGAGCCATGCATTCTGATATAACAATTGAATTAAGAAAAAAAGATAACTACCACTTGAAAAAATATGCCCCTAGTAGCAGCAGAACGACCAGTTTCAACTCACAAACAGCAAGCGTGACATCAACTCATTGTTAATGAACTGCATTACCTTGTAAGCAAGAAATTTCAACTTGACCATCAGATTTGCATCTTCTTCTTCACTAGCTAAACTAATGTCCTCTTCTTCATTTTTTACCATATGATTGCTACATCGTACCATTTCAGCAGCTTTCTCCTCATTGGCCTTGAATAAATCCAGGTCAACGAAAAAACCTGTGAATAGCTACATCAGCAACTCGCAGTGCAAAAGGTGGTGCTATGAGTAAGAGGAGGGGACCCTCACTGAGTGGAGACTACCCTACCCTTCTAATGAACATAAAAGAAGATAGGTGGTGAAGAAGTGGAAAAAATGAACGAAGATATCAACCATGAAGCAGGAAACAGAGGGAGCAGGAGGGATAAAATAGAGCTCTAAAGCAGATAATTTTTCTGCGAACTGATACTTACAAGGTTCATGACCTAGAAGAAAAGAAAGGTATGAGCATTGGCGATTTAACTTTCTACTTCTTTATATCTCCACAGAAATAATCATGAACTTTCTGAGAGCAAATATTCAGCTAACTTTTCTACTTTTTCTTTATAACGTAAAGATTTAATAGGAAAAGGGCCAAAGATATCCCTCTACTTTGGTATATTATTCACATCTACCCTCTGTTATACTATCACGACATATCTATCCTTACCGTTAACAAAAAAATTTAAAATTCATTAACCCATAACCCGTTAAACCGTCATATAAAAATACGGAACCCAGATTTCTGAGACCTGTTAACATATTTTATTCATTTAGAGAGATACCGAGAATAATGGTGGAAATAGGATCAGAAAGAACTTATATTTTTGGTTCTTAGTTGTTCATAGTGGCGTTAAATGTCATGTTATCACTTTTGGTTGTATTTTTTGTGGTTATAATATGGCATCCCTTTGTCTAATGCAATGCTCACTTAATAGTTGGTTTGTATGTCGGTAATAACTGATATATACTTTATCAATATTTGTGTTTGGTTAATGCATGAAGTTAGTATACTCAGGTTGTTAAGTTACTTTCCAACTTGTTGGTGTACTTTCTTTCATTCTTGATGATTTTCTTAGACTCTAGCTTGATATTAAATTGAATCTCCTCTAATTATTTTCTAATTTTTGTTCCTTATAAGTTCAGTTGTTACTAAGAATTATGAGTATCACATCCCATAGCTTGAAATCTAACTTTGATGGTTAAGGCGTGATTTGGCGACAATTACTCGTTGCTCAAATGCTTAAAGCAAAATAAGAAAATATGGTGCGTGAATACTCATCAACAAAGGCTCATTGTTGGAGGAAGAAATACCTCGGTAGCTACCTTAAGACTTCATAATAACCTAATAAGATGCTATAAACATTCAAGTCATGGTGGAAAAAAATCATGGTGAATACTCGGCACAATTCGACATGGTGAAAAAAAAACAAAGAGAAAAGCTAGAAGAAAAAAAGAAATTGAAAAGGTCGAATATAATAAACATACAATAAGGATATTAAAAGAATCGTGACTCAATATATAAATAAATATATGATTGTCGGTATTGTTATGTCTTTCACTTCTTAAGTTCAACAAATGACTATGAAGGAGATAGCTAATCTATAAGGAAGAAGTGTATTAAATAAAAGGGGTTTAACTAGTTATTAATGGGTTTTTAAAAAACATGTTATTTTTTAATTTGGTGGCTTTCCGTTAGGTGGAGGATATTTCTAAGAAGTTTGCTAACAGTAAGGGTATATGTGACCCGATAGTATAACGGAGGATAGATATGAATAATATACTAAAATAGAGGGATATATTTGATCATTTTCCCAGATTTTTATTGGTAAAAGTATCAAGATGGTACATAAGATTACACCATACTTCTTTACCAGTTGCTTTGCACATCCAAAAACTCCATATATTGATCTAGACTTTCAACTAAACATTTCTTACTCCAAAGATAACCTTTTTTTGAAGACAAGTATTTTGTATTCTAACAATGTGATTCCTCTTGCCCTCAAAGAAAATATTGCTCCTTTCTTCCCATATAGTCCAGAAAATGCATAGAGGGATACCACCAATTCGCAGAATAGGTCATAAAATATATTTACTTATGGAATGAAACACAAAAATCAAATGCAGATCACTTATGAATTGGTTGATGTCCCTAATGATCGTTCAGACATGATGACTATGTAGGTCTTTGTTCCTCTAGAAGAGAGTCTTAAAATTGTCCTTGCATTAGAATTTTATATGCATTATCTAATACTACAACTTTGTTCTTAAATTGGACTAACAGAAAGTTTCACGTCATCTCAAGCACCAGCAATGAGACTGCTCATTTACTTCTAGAAGAGAAAGAAGCATCCTCTTAACTCTATGGAGAATGAATAGTTTTGGCCAAATCCCTGACAATTCCTCTTAGTAAACTAAGACAGAAAATAGTGTCATTTCAAATGAAGGCTTTAAAGGTTAGCAACATCAAAAGGCTTTACAGGTTGTTAGTTATGTGCAGTCCCACATTGTTAGTTATGTACAGGTTTTTTCCTTTTCTTTCTTTTACTTCCCGCCTTTTTATTTTGTTTCTCACATTGCTATGATCGGGTCCTATGAAAATTGCCTATATATCGTGTTCTTGCTTTAACCAAATAAATGCAAAAATAACAACTACAATTTTTGGAATTTTAAATTTTATTAATAGCAAACACATCTATTACAACGACACATTCTCAATGATAAACAAGACTACAGACTTCTTAATAATGAAATGCAGACTGACTAAAAATGAAAATACAGATTCAAGTAACTGACACAATGAAATACAGACTCATGAATACATTAAAGCTCTTGGTGCCCGCGGGATATCGTTCGGTCTCGCCGCGGGCCTATATGCAAGTTCCCTTTGAAGTCTGTCCAGGTCACTCATTATCTGTTTCACAAATATCATCACCGAGGCAAAGAAGGTAGTCTGAGTCATATTTTCGCACGTTTGGCATTTTTTGGTGATGTGGTGAGCAATAGCTAGGATTCTTTATCAGATTATGCCTTTTTCCTGCAGTAACTACCCTATCTGTTCGGCCCTGGCCTCCAGAGTCTGCTGATTTCTCTCCTGAAGTTATTGTAGGTCCATTTCTAGTTGTGCTAAAGCTGTATAACAGTGTTCCCTTTCAACTTTGAACTCTTTTGCTTGTTTGCTCATTTTGTTTTCTGCGGTAATGACCCCTTTCCTCAATCCAGCGACCTCATTGTCATGTTCCTCTTTCAGTTGTTGAATCATGCGGGCTCGTTCTTCTGCATTTTTAGCCAACTGTCTTCGAACTCTAGCTAGTTCCTTTTCTACTTTGTTAAGGTCAAAACTGTAATCATTTACTTTTTGCCTTAGATTGTCTATAAGCTTTGCGTCTTTGGCATTCCTAACAGGGTTTTCCGCCGATATCTTCATTTTCTGGATTTGTGCTCACAAGGCTTCATTTTATCTGGCCAATTCCTTTTTCTCGCCCTCATCAGCCGCAGCTTGCATACTGTTTTCAAATTTAAGATTTTGGACTTGTTTTTCCAGCTCGCTTATTTTTGCCCTATACTCATTCTTTTTGGCTAGCCAAGCCCACTGTTTTCTCGATGATTCAGCAAACTCCTGGATATGAGGTCTTTTAGTTGGCCTTTCATGCTCACGTTCTCTCCTATACCAAGCAGAGTACTCGGGCGATACTTCGCCTTTGGCCAGATCCTTTACGCAAGTGTCTGACTTCAAGTATTGACATTCATTCCAAATCTGGCGGACTTTTGCTTCAGGGAATTGTCCTTCGGGACTAATCTCAACTACCTGAGTATTAAGATCACCGTCCTTCGGCACTATCTGGCATCTTCCAAGCTGCCTCAAAACCCGATATGGGGCATAGGGTTGAATACTTTTGAGACCCATCAAGAGGATATGCGGCCTTGCTGCTGGCATGTATATGATTTCATTAACAGGTAGCCATCCAAGCGTCCATTCTATTTGACTAGCAGTAAGGGATCGAAAGTATGTTGTCCAACCCGTGAATCCTTCTGGCAAATTGACCCCTTTAATCCTCGTGTAGAACTCTTCTATGCATGTTTTTTCTGGAGACCCATAACTCAAAAACTGAGGGTGATGGCATAGGTGCTCGGTCATCCACATTTGCAGCTGTAGATTGCAACCTTCGAAGAAGTCTTTCCCGGCTTCACAAGCTGTAAGAGCGCAAAAGATATCGGCTAATATTATAGGTGCAAGAGTGCTTTTGTCTTGAGTCATTAGAGTACTGACGACCCCGGCTATTTTTATGTCAATGTTTCCATCTTTCCTTGGAAATATCACCAGCCCCAAAAAAACTACCATGAAAGCGACACGCCTATGCTCCTCCCATTTTTGGCAGTTTTCATTACTACATATCTTGCTTTTTGGGTTATTGAACCCCCCGATATGGCCATATCTATGGTATATGAAGTGTGAGGTGCAAAAGCCATTTGCCAGATCTGCATTGTGAACTGTTCTATGTATCTTTAGGGAGTCTAAAAATCTGTGCACAGCTACAATTCTCGGGGCCACTAAATATTTGTCTTTTAAAGGAACCTCATCTTTTCCGATATACCCAGCCATTTCTTCTAATGTTGGAGTAAGATCGAAGTCTGAAAAATGGAACACATTATGTGTCGGGTCCCAACACGTCACTAATACTCTGATAATATCTCCCTGAGGCACAATTTCTAGCAAACCGGTAAGCTCTTTCAAATATTTATTAACTTCATCTTGCCCTTCGCTTCCTAAATCATTCCACCACAGACGTAACTCCAAAGGGATATTGTTCATGATTGAAAAAGGTTCATTTTAAGTCGTGCTCATCCTACACATTTATTAAGGTGATTTAATCACTTATTTATGACCTAAAAGAAAAGGACACTATATATACTCTCTTTTTTCAATTCTAATTTCCAAAATAAAGCCTAATTTTCTGATACGGCCTTTCAGCATTTCAAGGAGAAGATTTTAAGGCTGTGTCCGCCAATTATTTTTTAAAATTGACTCAGGGTGGCTGTTCTTGCAAAATGATCCTTCGGCGTCCCTTTGAAGGACTTTCGGCTTATTTTAAATAAGAATGACATCACCCGAATTATTTATAACAAAATTTAAAATTTGACACTTTTTTTTTTTTTTTTGCAAAAGAGATGGTTGGACCCGATGAGGGTTGCCTACGTATCTCATATCCGGTGAGAATCAAACCAGCGTAGTTCGGGCAAATTAACGAACTATTTTAAAACAAGACTCTTTTTCATTTTTATTTTTGGCATTTCAAAAGCAAATAACAAACCTACTTTCAAAAGCAATTTTCATTTTTCATGGCAAGACAAACTATTTTCCTTTTCTATTTTTTTTGAAAACAAGATAAAATAACAACTCTTTTTTCCTTTTTCATTTTCAACAAACAAATAAACGACCTATTTTTTCCAAACTAAAATAAAGACTTTTTTTTCTTTTTCTTTTTCTGCAAAAAACTTCCAAAAATAAAGACTCTTTTTATATTTTTCCTTTACTTTTAGTAAAACAAACTATTAAAAATAAAATATTTCCATTTTTTTCGAAGTTTCGACAGCATTTGGGCATCGGTTTTTCTAAAACTAAGCAATTAATTCTTTACACTGTTATTTCTCTCTTTTTATCTTTTTCTCAATTTCACAAAATTTTCGATGTTCAAAAGCCGGTCAGCATGCAGGCCCGAGACAAATAAATACAACACATAAAATGCATCATGGTGGTCGTTTCATTTACGGTTACCTGTCCTAGACGGACCCAACCCCTGTGTTGAGTCCCCTAAGTCAAATGCAACATGATGTAAATAAACGCTCCTATTATGGATCCGGCATGAAGTCAAGTTATTCTAAGTTCAAAAACCTGGGTATGTGTTCTAGACTGTGTACCCGAGTGGACAACTCGAGTCGAGGAGGGGGCTACGTACCGGGGACCCGCGGGATCGTCCGGCTTAGTAACTTGTCCGGCCTCTTTCTTATTTCAGGGTATTGACACTAACAGAATAGGGAGTCTCAACCAGTAAGCACATCCCCGGAGGTAAGAAGAGAAGGGTCTCGGCACAGTTTATATATATAGTTCAAATAATATCAAAGCGGTAAAATATTTAGCACAGTAAGCATGGAACATGTAAGAAAATCATATATAAACAAATACAATAATTATTTCGAGCTCGAATTCTTAAACCATGAACCAAAGTTCTGGGTTTGTTATCCCCAGCAGAGTCGCCAGAGCTGTCACACCTTCTTTTTCACTTACTTTACTACACCCCGTGAAGGGTATAATAAAAAAAGGAGTTTTTCCACTTAAAGGACAATCGAAACGAGATTCGTTTTATTTAAGATTCAGAGTCGCCACTTAGGAGATTTATGGTGTCCCAAGTCACCGGTTTGAATCCCGAATCGAGGAAAGATTTTGACTCTGTTTAACAGTCGCGAACCAGAAATCCGAGTAAGGAATTCTGTTAACCCGGGAGAAGGTGTTAGGCATTCCCGGATTCCGTGGTTCTAGCACGGTCGCTCAACTGTTGTAGCTGATTTTATCTGATTTCAAAAACATGTTCTAACTTATGTGCTTTTTATTAGTAACCCATTTTTTTTTTTTTTAATAAGAATTGCAACGTCGTGAAAATGCGTCTCGAACCACGTCGCACCAGTGCACTCGTGGCTTTTGACACATTTCGACTTCGCTGAGATTTGGATTTGGGTCACATAAATGTGCACCCGTATTTAGGAAGGTAATATTATTAACATACGCGCCTAAACCAACTACGCGTTTATTATCTTTGGGGAAGACCGTAAAATTCGCTAAACGGTCCTCCCAAATTCTAAGTATATTTTTTTTATATAGCAATTATTGAGGGCCCTGCCTTTTGCATTTCGTTTTGGCTAGGCTCGTCTCATCATTTTTATTTAAAGGTCAATCCTAAAGCAAATATAATTTTTTATTTTTTGTTTGTCCCTAGAAATAAAGAAAAAGGCCTAATTAGTGTTAATAGCTTCATGTAACGTGCCAATAATCTTTTACCAGGCCCAAACGTGAGCCCAATCCAACACCCGTTGAAGATAGGGACTCCCAATTCGAATCTCTGCAACTTTAGTTAAATGAATAAAAGGACAAGAATCGTTGCCTTTGTTATCAACTACACAAATTTGGGCAACCATTACTGTTAATTGAATTACATGTCCCTGCTTTTTAACCTAATAGACCATTACCATTTTTAGAAGTCCATGATTAACTAACAGTAAAATCAAATAATCAGAGACGCTAGTATCAGAATTGATACATCCAACTAGTGTAATCTGACAGTGCTATCCACATTTACACTCGTCTCTTCCTTTTAATGGTTTGCAATGCTACTGAATTATCACTTAATAAGAAAGCTGAATACTCAGAACTATTAGAAAATAATCACAATTCAGATCAGTTTAAATAATCCAATAGGCTCATTCTCATTATAAAAATTAATTACTAGGTGCTAATATGCGAATCACTATAGGCTATATCCAACATCCAATATACAACCTGATTTTCAACCTTAGCTATG
>MU779685.1:49728-67872 GCA_026770625.1 Nicotiana glauca | reverse complement strand
CAAAGTAGTCAGCAGCACTAAAATTTCATCAATACACAGCCCAGAAATGGATCCAAACCAGTAACAGCCCAGAAATCAAACAGGAAACAAGGACTTCCCGCCAAACTAACTTGATTAACCCCAAATCTACTTGAACATACACACAGACCACTTCATTGAAACCAAACGCAGCAAAAACTAGTTCAATTAAACCCACAGCTACTCGAAACCAATCCAACCACAATTTATTCACTTCAAAATGTGCTTGAAAATTCAACTAATGAACACCTGAAATCTCTGACGCTTAGGAAAGCAGAATTATCAATTGAAATTCAGAATTCTAGGTTTTATTTTTCAACAAAACAGTAAGATTTTTTTTTTTCGTTTTTTCTGATTTTCTCTAATGTTTTTTGGATTTTTCAAAGGCTTAAATTTCAAATTTTGAAATCTGAAAATGAAAAGGATTTTTTTTGGGGGGGAGGGGGAATTTGGAGGCTGAAACTTGTTTATTAAGGCATTGGGATGCCTTTTTATAGGCACAAATAGGGGCAGAATATTTTGGACATTTTATTCATTTTTTCTCCCTTTTTAATTTCAGATATTGCATATTTAACCTTCAATTTCTAACTTGTTCTTCATGTTACTACCCTAAGTTTATTGAGTTCTACACTAAAGTCCTATTCTAGAATATTCTATACCCCTACAATTCCTGTACTACCCCTACTTCATTTCAAAATTTAACATTTCTACTGAATCTGCCATTTTTCTATCCCCTGAGGTTCCCTGAAATTACTATCCAACCCAAAGCTATTCAGCTATAACCAGAATCAGTCCTATAATTCTATCTAATACTAAACTGGACTGATACGTTAATCACACCAATCAAAAACTAACAATTAACTAATTAACTATCACAGAATCAGAGTATATTAACATGAAGATCAAAACATTATTGAACTGAAGAACTAACATGAAGAAAAAAATTCCAGACATGCTTTCGACTGAACTAAGCAACTAAATCAATTAATCATTAAGCTAACTCCTAGAGATTAAACTAATAAAAGACCAATTAAACTAACTATGACAGAATTCAAACAAGCTAACAAGATAGGGGATTAACTGAGAATTATTCTAATCATTTAAACAAAACACAAAGATGGACTACAGGTTATCTAAATCTGATATTAAACAGGCTTAATGGAATTACAATTTAAACTGGAAAAAAAAAACTAATGAACAAAAGGGGTTGAAATCTTACCGAAAATCAATCTTCAAAAGAAAAACCTCGAGCTTAACTTCAAATTAACACTATATGTTTATCTCATAGGAAATAAACTTATAGTATTGACCTGGGTTAACTCGTCCTTGAAACATCATCAACACGGACCGTAACAGTGAACCCTAGATTTGAAATTGGGGGTGTTTCAGCGGGATTTGAAGGGTTTTATGCAGGGATTAGAGTTGAGGGAAGTATGGTGAGTATATGGTGTGAGTTTGAGCCTGTTTGGACATAGTATTGATTTGGCCAGATTTTTTAGATTTAATATTCGAGCCAATTGGCTAGAATTTGGGGAAAGGGGTTTTGGGGGTTGGAAAGAGGGGGAAGAGAGGAGTAAGGGGAGAAAATTTGGGGTCGATTGGGTTTGCACCGCCGCCGGCGATGATTTCCGGCCGGCAGCGATATGGTGAAGGACGGCGGATAATGGCAGAACCCTGGTGGGACTGTGGAGAGAGGGCAGGGGTACGAGGAAGGGGAGTATTGTCTAGGGTTTTCTTGAAACTTTAGGACACTTTTATGAAATATTGAAGACCATTCTTTGACCGTTGGATTGAGAAGTTTCAACGGCTCAGATGGATTGGGTAGCAAAATGGCGTAGTTTTGAGCACAAGGGGGCAGGTCGGGTCTAATTGGGTTGGGCCTGGGGCATTTTTTTTTGTCTGGGCTTGGGTAATTGGCCCAATTTCTTTAACATTCATTTTCTTTCTTTGTTCTTTTATTTGTTTTTCTTGTATTTTACTCACTTTACTTATTTTTTTTTATTTTGTATTTTTTTATATTTTCCAGATATTTTTTATATATTATTTTCTGATTTTATAAAATTGTGAGATTAAACTAACAATTAAACTAAAACTAATTAAAGCCTAAAATCTACTTAATAACTATTTTGTAGCAATTTCCAATTAAAACAATAAACTGCTAAAGTGAACTATTTTTTATTTTTCTTTAAATTGTTCTAAAATGAATTAACGCCTACTTAATACTAAAATGTAAAATTAAATTCCTAATACAAATGCATATTTTTGTATTTTTTAATATGATCTATTATGCAACCAATTAACACAAAAATGCAACAATTATCAAAAAATGACACAAAAATACACAAAAATTATAAAAATAAAGAAAAATCATTTTTTTGTTTGGATTTTTGGGAATAATTTGCTTAGGGCAAAAATTACGTGCTCACACTAGACTTTTGCATTTTGCTTTTAGGATAACACATTACCTAGACAGAACTTTCTTTTCATTGTTAACTATTTCAGACTCATCAATGAAGTCTAATAATAACTCAACCAACCTTTCTTTAGTCACGTCCTCAGTTCTTAACTAAGTACACGTGCGGCACTTGACAACTTGCTCACGATCTTGCACAACTTGCTCACGTTCTTGCTATGCCAAGTCAGCCTTACTACACTCAAGATCGCTAAGAGAATGGAAGAAAGAACACAAGAGAATTGCTAAAGGAAGCTTTGTATTAGAGAGAACTTGAAATGTTTGCTTGATTGATGAATTACAAATGAATGCCCCCTATTTATACTAATCACCTAGGGACTAGTATGTAAATAATAATTGTTCTACAAGTCCTTCCATATTTACAAATAAGTCCATTCTCTAGAATTCTCTACAAGACTAGAATATTCCAAGGACTTTCCTAGAAAATCCATAGGATTCTAAGGTCTTCCATGAGAAATCTCCATATTTCTCTAGAACCTTCCTACAAGTGCATAAATATCTAGAGCTTCCCAAGGAAATTCTCCATAGTTCTAGAATATTCTACCAAGATTTAGTCCCAAATTTATGTAACACATCCATGTGGCAAAAATATATGCCAAGTGTCACCTATGTGGCGTGATGACATGGCAGGTCATCACACTCTCCCCCACCTAATATTGCGACGACCGCGGCGCAATGCTGTTGCATAAACTCTCGGAT
Organism: Nicotiana glauca; assembly: GCA_026770625.1. Taxonomy (NCBI): domain Eukaryota; kingdom Viridiplantae; phylum Streptophyta; class Magnoliopsida; order Solanales; family Solanaceae; genus Nicotiana; species Nicotiana glauca. The sequence continues at coordinate 64,682 of MU779685.1, read as the reverse complement.
CTTATCTTTGAATTGCCACAAGTCTTCATATCGTTCCCACGTGGCCTCCTCCGGTGATTGCCCTTTCCAATGGACGAGGAACATAGCAGTGGCTTTTTGCCCTTGTTTTCGCCTGGCTTGGTAATCTATGATAGCCTCAATCTCCCGATCATGCGAGGCGGTGATAGTCATTGGCGCTCGACTTGATTGGCCCCTACTCGGATCATCCTTATCTTCATGATATGGCTTAAGCATGCTCGCATGGAAAACAGGGTAGATCTTAAGATACGACGGCATGTCAAGCTTGTATGAGATCTTGCCTATCTTGGCGACGATCTTAAATGGCCCCTCATACTTGCGAATTAAATTCTGATGCATGCCCCGTAGTGCCTTGAATTGCCTTGGGTTAAACTTCACCATGACCATGTCCCCAACCCTATAATCTGTGGGACGCCGCTTACGGTCCGCAAATTTCTTCATCTTCTTAGCTGCCTTATCCAAGTAGGACTTAGCAGTGTCGAGCTGCTCCTCCCATCCTTTAGCCATATGATAAGCCCCCAAACTTTTTCCCTCGAAGGCGGCTGGTAATGAATGTGGAGTTTGTGGTTGTTGACCTGTGGCTAGCTCAAATGGTGTCCGCCCCGTGGACTCACTCCGCTGTAAGTTATAAGAGAATTGGGCGATGTCTAGGAGCCTTGCCCAATCTTTCTGGTGCGCACTTACATAATGCCTCAAGTAGCATTCCAGTAAGGCATTGACCCGTTCCGTTTGTCCATCCGTCTGTGGGTGGAAACTAGTAGAAAAGTGCAGTTCCGTGCCTAGTATGTCGAACAACTCTCTCCAAAAGTTCCCAGTGAAGCGGGGGTCTCGATCACTGATGATATGCCTTGGTAAGCCCCAATACTTTACCACGTTCTTAAAGAATAACTTGGCGGCTTCCTTAGCTGTGCAACCCGGTGAGGCGGGCATGAAAGTGGCATATTTGGAAAATCTATCCACGACCACCATAATAGTACCATAACCATCGGACTTCGGTAGGCAAGTGATAAAGTCCATAGTCACGCTCTCCCATGGACGCTCTGCAACTGGTAATGGCTCCAAAAGTCCTCCGGGTTGTTTTTGTTCAACCTTGTCCTGTTGACAGACAAGACAAGTCTGCACATAGCACTCTATGTCATCTCGCATGTGTGGCCAATAGTAGACTGACTCAACCAAGGCCCTAGTGCGACGTTGGCCTGGATGACCAGCCCACATTGTATCATGACTCTCCCTTATTATCCGCCGTCTGATGTCTCCAAACTTAGGCACGTAGACCCGCCGACCCGTGGTAAGTAATAGGTCATCTTCTACCCAAAAACGTCTCGTCTTGCCCTGGTTGGCTAACTCGATAAGTTGTTTGGCTGCTGGATCATGTTGCATGCCTTCTTTTATAGCCTCACGAATGTCCCAAGTTGCTGAAGTGATGGCAGCAAGCTCGGCTTTCCGGCTCAAGGCATCAGCTACAACATTACCTTTGCCCGGCTTGTACTCTAGCACATAATCAAACTCGGCCAAGAAGTCTTGCCACCTAGCCTGTTTTGGCGTGAGCTTCTTCTGCGTCTGAAAGTAGCTAGTAGCCACATTGTCGGTCTTGACCACGAACCTCGACCCGAGCAGATAATGTCTCCATGTACGAAGGCAATGCACAATTGCAGTCATTTCCTTCTCTTGCACCGTGTAACGCCGCTCCGTCTCATTTAACTTGCGGCTCTCAAATGCTATGGGATGCTTATCCTGCATCAGGACACCCCCAATGGCGAAGTCTGAGGCATCTGTGTGTACCTCAAATGTCTTAGCAAAGTCAGGTAGTGCCAAGACTGGCTCCTTTGTTATAGCTGCCTTAAGGCCTTCAAAGGCCTTTTGACAATGCTCTGTCCAAACCCATGGATTGTTCTTCTTTAGCAACTCGGTCAATGGTGCGGCCTTTGCTGAGTAGCCACTGATGAACCGACGATAGTAGTTAACAAGGCCAAGGAAGGATCTCAACTCAGTTACCTTTGAAGGTGCCTCCCACTCCTGGATAGCACGTACCTTAGCCTCGTCCATGCGTAGCTCGCCATTGCTAATGACATGGCCCAAGAAGTGCACCTTTGATTGTGCAAACTCGCACTTTTCCTTCTTGATGTATAGCTCGTTCTCCCGCAAGACTTGGAAAACTTTCCTTAAATGCTCCATGTGTTCCTCCAAGTTGTTGCTGTAGATGACTATGTCATCTAGGTAGACTACCACGAACTGATCAAGGTAGGGATGAAAAATCTTATTCATAAGAGTGCAAAATGTGGCCGGTGCATTGGTTAGGCCGAAGGGCATCACCAACCACTCAAAGGCTCCATATCTTGTCACACATGCTGTCTTTGGTTCATCCCCTTCAGCAATGCGTACCTGGTAGTAGCCCTTTCGAAGATCCACCTTGGTAAAGTACTTGGCTTGCCCAAGTCTATCGAACAAGTCAGCAATGAGCGGGATCGGGTACTTATTCTTCACTGTAACCTTATTAAGTGCTCGGTAGTCTATGCACAAGCGCAACGATCCATCCTTCTTCTTCTGGAACAATACCGGTGCGCCGAAAGGTGCCTTTGATGGGCGAATGTGACCAGCATCCAGCAACTCTTTCAATTGTTTCTTGAGCTCCTCTAGTTCGGGCGGTGCCATACGATATGGGGCAAATGCAGGTGGCTTAGCCCCTGGCTCCAACTCAATCTTGTGATCCACCTCTCGCCTAGGCGGCAAGTGCTTAGGCAACTCCTCGGGCATGACATCTTTGTTTTCCTCAAGCAGCTTCTCTATGCAAGGCGGCAATGTCTCTTGAAAACTCTTGTCTTCTTCTAGACTTGTAATGGTTGCCACGAATGTTGGCTCCCCCTTCTTGATCCCCTTGACAATCTGCATAGCTGAGATTTGTGCTTGGATTTGTCCGTGTGGCATAGTCATTGTAGGTACCATGCAAGCTCCTTCTCGCTCCATAACCAAAAGACGTTGGAGGTAGGGGTCGATCAAAGTATGACAATGTCTAAAGAACTCTTGCCCCAGTATGATGTCAAATATATCCATAGCGGTTACGGTAAAGTTTGTCATACCTTTCCAAGTTCCCAATTTGACACCTACTCCATTAGCTATCCCGCGAGCATTTTGTACCTCGGCATTCACGGTCTTGACGCGAGAGTTGGTTGGGGCAAGCTTCAATTCTAGTCTCTTTGCCGCAGCCTCAGTCACAAAATTATGAGTTGCTCCAGTATCCACCATTGCACGAGCGGGCTTGTTGTTGATGGTGAGATCCACGTACTGATTGCCACTCTCGGTAGGTTGGATAGCTTGCTTTGTGACAGCACCACATAATCCGATCATACCTAGCTGTGCAGTTCCCGAACTCTCTCCTTGCGGCTGCTCCTTTCGTTCACGGACTATGGCGCTGAGGCTCTTTAGGTCAGGACAATTCCTAAAGCCGTGCGGCCCTCCGCATATGTAGCATCCCTTTTTCTCGGCCTGTGCCTTCTTCTCGGCGTAACCCTGACGACCACTCGACTTTTTGGAATCTTGAGTCTTGGAGTATTGTTGATGTATCTCCTTGCCTTTGCCACGATCTCCCCCACCTTTGACATTGTTAACTTTTGACTCCTTGCCATTGCCTTTGTCGTGCTTGTCATGCCTGAAATCCATCAATGATTCGGCCTCTACTATAGCTTGGTCTATATCAGTGACTTGTCGGCGTTGCAACTCCTGCTTAGCCCAATTTTGCAACCCGTCCATGAAGTGGAACAACAAGTCATCGTTGGTCAGGTTGGGGATTTGAAGCATAAGGGTAGTGAAATCCTTGACATAGTTACGTATGCTCCCTGTTTGCTTCAATTCCCTAAGCTTGCGCCTTGCCTCGTACAAGACATTGTTTGGAAAGAATTGTCGCTTGAACTCGGCTTTGAACTGATCCCATGTGTTAATAGTACATAGACCTTTATCCGCGTCCGCCATCTTCCTTCTCCACCAAAGCATGGCAGTCTCTGAGAGGTACAATACCACAGTGTTGATCTTGGCCTCGTCGTCCCTCACTTTGCCGTGCCTGAAGCAGTTCTCCAAGTGCCAAAGGAAATTTTCCACTTCTTGTGCGTCACGAACACCTTTGAACATCGGTGGTTTGGGAGCATCGATCTTGGTCTCTCTCGTCACCATAACATTGCTGGCTACCTCGGTCACGCCAGCATTGACATGCTCCTCGAGTGAATCTATCTTTTCCTTCATAGCATCGATAGTACTCAAAGCCTCCATGAGTCTGCATTCTAAGGCAGTGATGGTTTGCCTTAGTTCCATCTCGGTCTGTGTACGTCCCTCCAAGTCATTTCGGATACTCTCAATCTCTTCAAGAGTGTGCCCTTCAAGAACGCTAAGGGTGCCTTCCACCTTCCCCAAGCGTTGGCCAAAAATCTCCACGGCGTCCATCCCCGCGTTCATCCTCATCACCCACTCTTTACCGAGCGAGACGTCCTCGGGCAGGACCTCCACTTCATCCTCGCTCGCCTCAGTGGCAGATGATCCTTGGGATGTAAGCCCTTTGTTTGACACAACCTCGGGTGGTACCTCCGGGATCTTGTTGGTGGCATTCCTCTTTTTCCCACGGCCGCTCTTGCCGGCAACGTCCTGGATGACGTTGGCTTGGGTGTTGGCAGCGTTAATTTCTCCGTCGTTCGCCATTCCCTTAGTTGAAACCTCGCTCTGATACCACGTTGTCACGTCCTCAGTTCTTAACTAAGTACACGTGCGGCACTTGACAACTTGCTCACGATCTTGCACAACTTGCTCACGTTCTTGCTATGCCAAGTCAGCCTTACTACACTCAAGATCGCTAAGAGAATGGAAGAAAGAACACAAGAGAATTGCTAAAGGAAGCTTTGTATTAGAGAGAACTTGAAATGTTTGCTTGATTGATGAATTACAAATGAATGCCCCCTATTTATACTAATCACCTAGGGACTAGTATGTAAATAATAATTGTTCTACAAGTCCTTCCATATTTACAAATAAGTCCATTCTCTAGAATTCTCTACAAGACTAGAATATTCCAAGGACTTTCCTAGAAAATCCATAGGATTCTAAGGTCTTCCATGAGAAATCTCCATATTTCTCTAGAACCTTCCTACAAGTGCATAAATATCTAGAGCTTCCCAAGGAAATTCTCCATAGTTCTAGAATATTCTACCAAGATTTAGTCCCAAATTTATGTAACACATCCATGTGGCTAAAATATATGCCAAGTGTCACCTATGTGGCGTGATGACATGGCAGGTCATCACACAGAACTTTCTTTTCATTGTTAACTATTTCAGACTTATCAATGAAGTCTAATAATAACTCAACCAACCTTTCTTTAGACAGAAATTTAATTTTGTCCTTGAGATGCAGAATACTTACGTCCTGCTCATCATCTGATTCTCCAATGGCCATAAGAGCTTGCTCTTCTTCAGCTTCATCTTCTGAGTCTTCATAAGAGGTTTCACCCCAAGCAGCAACCATAGCCTTGGTTGAACCTTTGTTTCTCTTGGGTTGAACCTGTTCCTTCTTCCTGTTTCTTCGTTCAGCCCTTTCTTTCTTCCACTCAATCTCCCATTGAGGGCAATTCTTGATCATGTGGTCAATCTTACCACACTTACAGCAACCATCATTTGTCTATTTCTCAGGAGCTCTTGTCTTGTTGAAGTTTGTACCTCTTGATGAACCCTTTCCTCTCATCAGGTATTTTTTGAAATCTCTAGTGATCATAGCCATCTCATCATCTTCTAGGTCTGAACCTTCTGTAATTTTGAGAGCCAAACTTCTCTCCTTCTTGGGTGTATCCATCTTCCTGGTTTGCCTTCTCAGTTCATAAGCAGTAAGATTCCCAATCAGTTCATCCATCCTTAGAGTGGCCATATTCTTGGACTCCTGAATGGCAGTGATTTTGCTTTCCCAAGCAATTGGAAGAACTCTTGTCAAGATCTTCTCAACCTTGTCTTCTTCAAGAATAATTCTTCCAAGAGACTTATGTTCATTTGTCAGTGTAGTGAACCTAGTGTATATCTCTTGAATGGTTTCTCCATCTTTCATAGTGAAATTCTCATATTGAGAATATAGCAATGTTCCTCTGGATCTCTTCACTTGAGGAGTTCCTTCATGAGCCACTTGCAAAGGATCTCTTTTGAAGTAGTACAACTTTGAATCCTACTGTATTCATCTGGACCCAGTCCACACACAAGCCATTTCTTGGCCTTAGCATTTTTCTCCCACTTTTTCAAATCTTCAGCAGTGCAGGCAGACCTTGTCTTTGGTACTTCCACTCCTTCCTCATTTTTCATTGTAGTTGCCAAAGGACCATCAGTGACTATGTCCCAGAGTTCATAGTCTTCTCCTATGATGTAATCCTTCATCCTATTCTTCCACCATGAGTAATATTGTCCATTGAACAGTGGAGGCCTAGCAGTGGATTGACCTTTCCAATTCCCAGGTGGTGCACTCATGTTGATCTTTTCCTAATGTGTTAGCCTCTTTAAGGATAACCTGCTCTGATACCAATTGATGTTCCAAACGTCAATACCACACAAGAGGGGGGGGGGTGATTTGTGTGGTACTCAATTTTTGATCTAGAACTAGGTGTTCTAACTACTACTGTTTGCAGAATTAAAATACAGAAAATAAAAGAACACAAGGATTTTTACGTGGAAAATACCTGGCTCAAATGGTGAAAAAACCACGACCTACTACTCATTAGGATTTTCCCAAACATCCACTAAACTCAATGATCCAAAACAACATTTACAAAACTCTTGTAAACCTAAGGATTAACTCTAATCCTAGTGTGGCACACAGCCTCAACTGTTGCGACACTTTCAAGTTAAATCTAACTTGAATACTCAAAGTACCTAATACAATTGCTTCTATGAAATCTGGAAAGGTACAAGTTTTAAATCACCTACTACAATTGAACTAGAATAAGAATAAACACAATGGAACTGGTTCTTCTATCTTGTTCAAGTAGCTGCAGGCGTGCACACTCAATCTCACATAAATTGCTTGCAAAATAGCCTTGCTCTTTTGCTCTCAATTTTGCTTAACTTCAGCATTTGTGCATGCCTGTAAAAGAGAACAACTCAGTTATTTTTTAGATTAGTAATTAGAGTTGGATTGTGACTCAATTTATTATCCTTCATTGAGTTTGAGTCCTAGACTAATCCAAACTCCAACCCTTATCCGGATGTGTTCTCTTTTCATAAGGAGACATCTTCTCCTTATCCCATATGCAATCTTTTCGATCAGTTCAGAAGATATTGATGCTTGATCCCAAGGACTTATATTCTTCACGTGCCTCTCATGTGCATGGGCCATAGCAGCTGTGTCTCCTAAGATGAACATGGTCCTTCACTAAGTTCATATGTCATTCTTCAAAACTTCAATTGATCTTGGGCCAACAAGCCCAACACACCCCAATCAATTCATACCAAAAACGATGACTATAGTAGTGTCCAACACTCCGAAAATATTATAAAGAATGACTAATCCATCATTTCACCATTATGTGGTATTTCTCCATACCATTTATCCTCCAAAAACTCCATTAAATAGCATCAAAGCATACAACACAAAATCTACACAAAACATCTCACAAAACAGTCCATTACAAATCAAATAACTCAAAACTCACGGCTTCCGATCATCATCCTGTGAGTTCTAAATATTATAAAATCAATTAATCAACCTTACTTGATATTTAAGAGCTTTAAACCAGAAATTAATAATTTCCTTAACTATTAAATACCTTCCAAAACTCAAACTATAAAGAAAAAGAGAGGTAATATAGCAATACTTACGTTGTGGGGATCGTTCTAGTGTTATTGCTTCTTGATTTCGTGCCCCGGATGTTAGTATTGTTTGAAACCCTTGTAGAGAGCTTAAGGGTGATGTTAGGGGTCTTATTTGGTCGTGCTCTCTGGAAATATGCAGAAAGAGACGAGATAAAGGAGATAATCTCCATTTTGTTGAAAAGTCAAAAGGTACCACTTGGCACCCTATAATTGGCTCGTCTTCCAACGCTTATAACTTTTTATACGGGTGTCGTATAAGCAAACAGTTAAGAGCGTTTAAAATTACATTCCAATACCTTCAATTTGATACATAATATGTCCCAAAAAGACCATATATAGCTCACAAAGTTTATTTCTCAAAAAGCTCCATTACAAGGCAAATCCTTAGTCAGTTTTTCCGCAACTTAAATTCGATTTTTCTCAAACTTTATACTTCATATCCAAACATCATATGTAGTCATATCATGGCTTTAAAATCATTTAAATTATGATTAACAAGTCTCATATTCATCTTAACTTGCGTAACACTTCGACAAACCTTTCATGTCCTTGTAGAAGGATTTCATCCCTTTTTAGCTTACATCAATTGACTCACGACGTACTTTCAGGTACAAAGACATGGGTTGTAACATTATTCCCCCTTTGGAACATTCGTCCTCGAATGTTGACTGATGTGCTTCTCATTCTCATATCGTGTGGCTCTTATGAATACTTTAATATTGTCCTTTGTTACATAGGCAATTGTTCTGTGAATAAATTTAAAAACCAAGGCATTCCCCCCTTTAGTACTATTCTTACCTCGCGAATTATGGCCGGAGTTCTTCCAATTTCGTGACTTCGACTAACTTCTATGACGTATCCTATATGACTATGTCCTTTTATGAGCGAATCTTCTCTCATTTTATCTTCATTTTTTTTTGCCAATCTCTTGGCTTCACTTTGTGAATATATATACAGAAATATGAGAAGACATCCCTCTGGATATATATAGGTATACTTAAGCTCTTCGCTTGGTACTTTGCTGAATGTACGACTATTGCTATATTTCATTTTATAGCCTTGGTATTATTACCGAGGTGTGCTACACAACTCTAGGTTACTTTCTCATTGCTTGTCCCATAACCTGCCGGCGCAACCCTGCCACATTAGGAACATATAATCGACCTCGATATTTGAGGAATCCATCTTTTGTAACCTCAAATAATATCTTCTCCTTTTGGGGGGTTGTATCTCTTTAATGATCTAGCACATGATCTTTATACTGGCATTCCTTCACTTCAGTTACTAAAGAGGAGGTTGTCATATCCTGAGTAGTAACTCCGGTACCACCTGAATCTACTAATCGAATTCCCATATTAGCTAACTGACGAATCTCACAAGCAATCTTACTCTTCGTTGGCTGTAAATATGATAGGCTATCCATAGATCTATCACTGAGGGCATTGACTACTACATGCGCCTTCCCTGGATGGTATAAAATATAAACATCACAGTCTTTTACTAACTCCAATCATCGCCTCGGATGAAATATATTGTCACTAAGGCTCGCGTCTCATCGGGGAACATCTGAAGTGATTTTCTTGATGCACCTAGGGACGATACTATACTTCAATAACTGTATTTTCATAACATCTCAAAGTATTCATCTTACGGGGGTATTCTAATACTGTGCCATCCATGAAATCCCATTTCTTTAGATCATTACTCAATCGAAGGCCCGAACATCATTCTCTTAACTATCATAATTACACCCTTATTCTACTACCAGGGCAATATTCCATCACTTCTAATTGCTCCTGTTCTTAGGATCCTCTAAGTTCATTCAAAGTGTACCGAGCTTTCTATAGCTCATGGAAAGCATCAACTCTCTTGTTTTGACGGGTTTAATCTTGAGACCTTGCCTATTATTGTCACCTTCTCACTCACATTTTACCATACTTAACTTTAAATCTCACACTGTATCTTCTATTGATTTCATAACCTCCCTTATACATTGGTGGAATTCACATCCATACCTTAAAGATCTACTATAATACTTGCAACCCTGGTGCATACATAATCTAGTAGGAGCTTCATATTAACGTCTTATGAGGTTGGTACTCTTCTAATTACTTTATCGTAGAGCTTTTATAGAATATGATTGTTGTACTATCTCTCTTATACCTCTGCTATTAAAAGTGCTCCTGCTATGGTTTGAGTCACGATTTCTATAATCATCTGGGTCTAACAATCGGACTCGTGATGTAACTTTCGAGCTTCCTCTTCCTTATCAGCCTTTAATTAAGCTTAAGCTATCTTCCAATCTTCAGCTTAGGGTATTGGCTATTACATTATCCTTTCATGGACTCTATGTGGCATCCATGATATAATCTTCTAATAATTCAAGCCTTTATAGGTGACGTGGACTTAATTCTTTCTGTTAACTTATACTAGAGTCTCTTATAGCTATATGAATGTCAACATATATGCTGCATGGATATAACTCTGAAGTCTTAAGTGCATTCACAATGTAATTAACTCTAGATCATTGATTGAATAATTCCTTTCGTGCCTTCTCAGCGTTCTTTAAATCTAAGCAATCACTTTTCCTGGTCGTTATGCCACTTGTTGCGTGAATAATTGGCTTATCTAATTGCCCATCAATACTTGAATTTCCTATAACTCATATGATATCAAATATCACTTTTGACTTCCCGTTCATTAGTCACGATAGGTGCCACTTTCTTATGGAGTGTATACCATATTATAGTGAGATTGTTGTTACAAAACTATTTCTTCTTTATATCATTATGCTTAAGTTGAAGCCTTCTTCCTTATGTCCTCAGCTAGTCCTTCTTTGTAGTACTTAAGGAGATCTTCTGGATCTTGTAAAGTTACGATCTTGTTATACTATATACCTGAAGGAATTTTCGATGTTCTTACTCACCTTCAAACATCCTTAGTTACATACCTTCATGCTCTTGCTCGTAGGGTTACTTCTAAACTTAGATTTTGATTGTCTTCTTAGTGGCGCTCTCCATTATTTCTGTAACACTTATACGGTACCTTAGTAACCCAACTCCTATCTGAATATTTCTCAAGGTTACGACATCATATCCGCAAGACTAAATTTAATAGATTAGGATTCACTACATTTATCTTACATGATCTGCTGATTTGCTTATAACCTCTTGTATAGCCATAACTTGGCTCTTTCTGAATTAACTACAAATCACTCGTTGGTTCATTCTCATATCTATATTCCGTATAATCTCCCTTTAGTTAATTACTTTGTCTTAAGTTACCTCTCGCACTGGCTCCTTATATATCAAGTGTTCATTTCCATTTATTTATCAACATCATCGGGTGCGCAACCCTTACTGCTTCCCCCTGGCGTCATGCTTGCATAATATTCTGGAGTAATATTATATCTATAGGATCTGAATAGATTCTATCTCGTTCCTTGCACCCTTTTACCTCATTCCTCATTCACTATTCCATAGTTACCTCTTCATCTTGCCATTTTTTCCTATCTTCACTAACATCTTACTCACCTTGCGGTAACTCCTCTATACCGGGGATAATCAAATTTATTACGCACAAGGGTGACACTTAGTGTAACTGGCACACTTAGTTCCTTAAGCTTAACTCTGCTCCACTTGCTTGCTTTAGAGAAGCATCTTCCTAAATGAACCTTAAAGGTTATTCTCTTGTTGTCCATTCTATTATTGTCAGAATGTTACCTCTGAAATTCCCATGACACCAACTATTATAAAATCTTTTAACCCCTAATTCATGTTCAGTTTATCTTGTTCACCAGCCCATACTAATTTCTACTACTCTGGGGTCTAACCTTTCCTCTTGGTAATCACGTTGAAGTCACCAACTCATTTCTCAAAATAAGGATATGACTTTATGGCTTATACTCTTTTATTCCCTCAAGGCCTGTCACCTGTTGTATATAGACTCTGTCATCGTGTCATATTTTGATTTACTATTATCATACAAATATCACATCTTACTCATGATGCTTCATTTACTTTCTTCTTATTCTCCAGATAATATTTTTTTGTCTTTCACTTTATTCTGAAAACTTCAACAAAAAGTTCTTTCTGTTTTAGCTCCCCTTGCTTTAGTCATGGCGTAAGAGTCCGAAACCAAAATATTATTATTTTGGACTCAAAAGACACAAATAAATGTAAAAAAAAATAACCATTATATATACAACGCCAGAAAACCTAGCGTTGTATAATAACAGTAACGGCACCGTTAATATACAACGCCAGTTTTTGTGGCGTTGAACCTGACACATTGATTCAACGCCAAAAAACCTGGCGTTGTATCATTTTCTCCAATTTTCAGGAGCTTTGGCCACTGCTCTTTCCCATGTGGGCCACGCTTTCATATTTGGGACTTCACATTAGGATTTGTTCTTTTATGTACACCTTTTTTCTATTAAAATAAATTAATTTTATTTTCTCATTTAATATGAATCCCCTTTGTCATTGTTCTTTTTAATAATTTGTTCAACGAGATTTCAGATGCATTTGCAAGGATAAGTTTAAAACTCAAGTTAATCATGAGAATGATGCGCATAGTCATGTTGTAGTTATCTTTTACACATTATTGCTTTAAATTAACTTTGAGTGATTACTTCTAAAAATATCGGAGGATGAAAAAATACCCTCTACAAAATAAAATATTTGGTCAAAACTTTTTGGAAACACTCACAAAAACTAAACCACTGCCTAATATTTCTGCCAATAAACCACTGCCTAACATTTCTGCCAATAAATATATATATATATATATGGTAATTTTTATTTTTTATAAATATTTAAATTCAAATATAATAACTAATAACTACTTATTAACTAAAAAATTAAATAGTAACTAATTATGCCATGTGGCTTTTTTTTATGCTGCCACTTGGCTTAAGGGGGAGGGCTTTATCCTCTCCTTTTAATAATATATAGATGTGAACTTATAGTTTTAACGCAAATTCTCTATATTTGTTAGAAAACTCAATAAATATGTATAAATAAACAAATTTAAATATATTAAATTAGATGAAATGTGATAGAATTTTAAATCTAACTCGAATGAAAAAAAAAACCTTCACCGTTTTCTCATATTTATCCTCTTCCAAACAGTGAGTAGTGTTTTTAATCTCAGGTGGAAACTGCAGACCAAAAAACAAAAGATCAATCTTCTAGAAATTACGTAAGAGAATGCCTGGGGTCAGAAATAAAATGACTATGCGCATCATTCTCATGATTAACTTGAGTTTTAAACTTATCCTTGCAAATGCATCTGAAATCTCGTTGAACAAATTATTAAAAAGAACAATGACAAAGGGGATTCATGTGAAATAAGAAAATAAAATTAATTTATTTTAATAGAAAAAAAGGTGTACATAAAAGAACGAATCCTAATGTAAACTCCCAAATATGAAAGTGTGGCCCACATGGGAAAGAGCAGTGGCCAAAGCTCCTGAAAATTGGAGAAAATGATACAACGCCAGGTTTTTTGGCGTTGAATCAGTGTGTCAGGTTCAACGACACAAAACCTGGCGATGTATATTAACGGTGTCGTTACCGTTATTATACAACGTCAGGTTTTCTGGCGTTGTATATATAATGGTTATTTATTTTTTTACACTTATTTGTGTCTTTTGAGTCCAAAATAATAATATTTTGGTTCTGGACTCCATGGCGTAATATACAGTCATGGCGTCAGTAATGCAGATGAATACATTTTCTGCATCTACTTTTTAGGGCGTGTAACAGAAAGTCGATGCAAATAGAGAGAGATATGGGATAGGGGATAGGAGAAATTTGAGGGGATATGAGAGAGAAAAATAATACAAAGCTTATTTTATGGCTTAAGGGTAGGAGGTGATCATAAATAGATATTTGGCTATAAAAAGTTAAAAGGTAGCTATGAAATATAATTTTTTAAAAGGGTATTTATTTAAAATAAATAAGGTATCAACTTTGCTATAGGAGGTAACTTTCATTTGTTCTAGGCCAAGAGCCCATTTCATTCCAAAGCCAGCTTCATTTTGGGCCAAAGCCCATTTTATAGGAGAACTTCTATTATGGGCCTAAACAACTCTTTATGCTTCATGATCTGCTGATTTGCTTATAATCTGTCATGATTTGCTTATAATCTGTCAAGTTTAGGGGTGATTTAAGATATTTTGCCAATAAATTTTCATCTACATAAGGAAAAAAAATTCCATTAACCAGTCACTCTGCGGGTAAGTAGCCTTTTTCCTGATTTAGGCCAGGCTGACAGGTAAGAATGATAGGCATACATACGATAGAACGAGTCCGGAACCTAAATAGGTTCTTTTGGAACTCAAACAACGTTTTTAAGTTTAAAAAAAAAAATTCTATATACAACGCCAGAAAAACTGGCGTTGTACATTAACACCGTTAATATACAACGCCAGATTTTCTGGCGTTGAATCTGACAAACTGATTCAACGCCAGAAAAACTGGCGTTGTATCCAATAAATAAATCCCCACCTTCTCCTTCACCCGTCTCCTTCATCTTCTTACCCCATTTTTCTACTCTAAATTTTGTCCATTAAGTTAAAAAAAAAAAAAATTTGGTCCCCCCGACACCTAAAAGTTGAAGCACGTAGGTCCCACACTCGAGGAAAGCTTGTAGATTAACACCGTTAATATACAACGCCAGTTTTTCTGGCGTTGAATCTGACAAACTGATTCAACGCCAGAAAAACTGGCATTGTATCCGTTAAATAAATCCCCACCTTCTCCTTCACTCGTCTCCTTCATCTTCTTACCCCATTTTTCTACTCTAAATTCTGTCCATTAAGTTTAAAAAAAAAAAAAATTGGATCCCCCCGACACCTAAAAGTTGAAGCACGTAGGTCCCACACTCGAGGAAAGTTTCTTGTTATTGTAATACATCATTTTCGGGCAATTTAGTGAGTTCAACTTGCTCCTTTTCACTGCAGAACAAACAAAAATATAAGCTAATAAATTAATAAATAATTTTCATATTTTACGTAAATCACTTCACTTACAAGTCGTAATGTGATAAAATTCCATGTTGGACGTTATCAATTAGGTGATGACTACCGGATGGGCCACTTGTAAAATT
>MU779685.1:28947-48335 GCA_026770625.1 Nicotiana glauca | reverse complement strand
GTTTCCTCACACTCATTTTTTTGCATAACAACGATATGAATGTATCGTACTCCATTGTCAATGGCAATTTAACATGACACTTAGCAGGTAAACTGTAGTCCACGGAGTTATTTTCTATCACAACCTCACCACCCCAATATAATGAAACTCTTATCCTACGCTCTTCATACATAATGAAGAAATGTTGTAGAACTTAACAATAATAGAGCAACAAGAGTTAAACAAATTTTGGATTGCATTTGTATACGATTGTAACCTCTTTATATAGAATACGAAGAGCCGAATTTTTTTTTTTTTAGATATACAACGCCAAATAAGTTGGCGTTATACTTTGTCAGAAATAATAGAGTATACAATGTCAGTTTTTCTGGCGTTGAGTCAGATTCAATGCCAGAAAAACTGACATTGTATATTAACGGTGTCCGTTACCGTTAATGTACAACGCCAGTTTTTCTGGCGTTATATATAGAATGATTTTTTTTTTTTTAAAAACTTAAAAATATTGTTTGAGTTCAAAAAGAACCTATTTAGGTTCCGGACTCACGATAGAATCAAGTATGGACCACAACGGTGGAATAGAATTACAATAACTGAAAAAATGGCAAAATAGCAAACAAATATCTGTTTCAACAATAGTCTATTTTATTTTTATGTTTATGACTTGTGAAAATACTTCAATTTGATCGCAAAAAAGAACTCTTCACAAAAATCGTTTGAGTCAGAAGTTGGTCAGCCACTTTGCTGAAATGTGCCATAACAGTACTTTTATCCGCGAATTTCGTTTAACTAGTTAAACCGTAATTAATTACGGGTGACCTATATCTTTTTCTCTCAAATCCACTCTTCATTTTGGTCAAAAATATTTCTGCAAAAATGGATTTGTGACAGTGCGTAATCTTAGTGCTTGTTCAATTTGGAAATATTAGGAGGAAAAAAAAAAGATGTTGCTGCTCTTTATAGTGTTTGTTCTGGGAGCTGTAACGGTCCTTGCAGTGGAAGCTGTGGGAGTGGTGCTTTTGATTCGCTGGTTGAACCAAAGAGTGGCTCGTGAAGTGGATAAAGCAAAACCGGATGGGTCGCTATCTTCTCTTGAGGACTTCGATTTCTCTTTGCACCAAAAGCAGGCATGTCATTTTACTTCCTTAATGTTTAAGCTGCTCAATTTTTGACCCGTGCCAACATATCATGTACTCTTTCCGCCCAAATTGGTTTGCAGAGAGTCAATATGGAAGCTAAATTTACTAGATCAATTCGTCTTTATAAGAGTTTAAGTAATATACACTGTCATTGTAAAAAAATAAAAATTACAGGTAAGTTTTCAGAAAAAGTGAGATATAATAGGTAAACGTGAGATGATAGTATATAATTTTTTTTAAATGACAGTGTATATAACTTAAACTCTTCATTAAAACTAAAAGTTAGGTATTTGGAGACTATATGAGAAGTATATAAGTAGCTAGTCTTCCCTTATCTAAGTAGTGAATAAATGTTTTTCAAATTGTTAGTCAAAGTGCAATTAATTCGAATTTCAGGAAATGAGAAGTGTTGGACATTTTGGAACGAAGGACGTGTGTGATTTCCTGACCCATTTTGTGTGTGCGCGTGTGTTTCTTTTGCGTGGCTATTAAATTTTTTTCTATTAGGGGACATTGATGGAATCTGATTTGAGGAAGTGAATGTATTAGTAGATAAATGTATTTTGAATATGGTATTTGTAGTCTATTTGGATATATATATAGATAAGACTTAAGGCTAGTGATTTACATCCCTAACCTTCTAAGACGCGGATCCAAAATTTGAACTTTATGGGTTTCGACTTCCAGGACAGTGACCTCAAGTGCTAGTAACTGGCTTCTAAATTTAGTTTTTATACATATATAGTGAATTTCTTAGCAAGCTCCAAAACAACCCATAAGCTTACTTCGAAGTGTGTAATCTACATCTTCCTTACTAGGACTCGGTCGAATAATTGATTCCCTTTGTTGTTACTTTCTTATTCATTCAATGTGTTCGGTCGGTGCTCCTTTCTCATCTCAAACCATAGCCACTCTTAACGTTTGGAAAGATAAAGGAAGACCGCCTAAAGAAAGCGATCAAAAGAACTTGACCTATTCGAACCAAACGATAGCAGCTTAAAGCTAAGGTTATCATGAGCAGTCTTGCTCCTTGATCGGCAAGGAGGCATCTCAAAGAATGGGGCAAAGGATTAAGTGTAATAAAGATTATTTCAAGTACTAGTAAAAGCATTCATTACAAGCACTTGTGCTCACTTATCTCAAGTATAGGATCTTTTCCATGAGCCTATATGTGTTGAATACACTTTTTCTGACACACACACACATAGAGACAGAGAGTTTAGGCCAATGATAGTGGGTTCTGACAAACCCATATCTTAAAGCCAACATCCGACCCCGAACCTTCTATATGACATATGTACTTGTACATTGAATACAAAGTGTGTGTTTCTGTTATGAAGAAAGGTATTTCCACATGCTTGATACATTTTAAAAGAACAAGAATCAAGTCTGCACGTGAGGGAGCTTGTTTTGAAATTAAAAAAAAATATTTTGAAACAGCACGTGAGGGAGCTTGTTAAGACATAATTGAACAAATAAAAGTGTACCTTAACTTTGCCTGCGTCCCTTATGCTGATTGGGTTGGTTGTCTTGTTACTCGTTGCCTGGTTAGTTGTTATTGTTGTTTCTTTGGGTGAGACTTAATTCCTTAGGAAATCAAGATACAACCCACAGTTTCTCCTCCTGTTTCTGAGGTTGAATATACTGTTACAACTGAGGTTTTGTGGTTCCCTTCCTCGTCCAATTGTTTGTACTGTGATAGTATTTGCACAATTTGTATGGTTGCTAACTTTCTACATGCTCATAGAGAAATTATTAGAAATTGATTCAGTTTGTGAGAGAAAAAGTAGTAACTGGTGACTTTTTTTAGTAATGTATCGCCATGGACAAATTGGATAGTAGACATCTTCATGAAACGTTTGTCACATTTTAGATTTTATATGCTATGTTATATCTTGACATTGTATCTCCTCTTGCTCAGACTGTGGGAGAAGATAGAATGTAACTGGGACACTTGAATGCATAGATCACATAAGTATTTTGGAATATGGTTTAAATTCATAGAGGCTATTTAGGTCTGTCTAGATAACACTTAAGGCTATTGATGTACATATCTAGCCTTTTCTATACGTGTACATGGAATAAAAGGTGTGTTTGCTTCAATAACTTCTACAAATGTATTGTCGTTTGAATTAACTGGATTCGAAAGCAATGAGCAGTTTAGGCTTGGTTTGAGGTGACTTTGAGTGGTGAAAATTGGGTCTTTCTCATTGATATGCTAACAGGAGAACTAAGTATTGTTTTTGTTTCAGTTTTGAAAAAAGGCTTGTAGAATGAGGTTGAAATTAAAGAATTGAACATTGAGGTAAAAGTAATCTAAAAGGCTTTATTACTGGAAACTTCAAGTGGTTAAGGTATATGCGTTGGAACCATTTGGATGTGCCACAGATTTTGTAGAAGCAGTGAAATACTTCATTAAGTGTACAATTTATGATGTACTTTTGGTATTTAATTAACTAGAATTTAACTTAGACAAAAATATTGCAACTTTGATTTGATAGTGGGAAAGTATTTTTAAATTATGCCTATATTTTTATTCCAAAGAAGTAGGTTATATACATATCAAATATTGGTGCTTTCTCAAAAGCGCTTGTTTCGTAGAAAGTCGAAACAACTGCAAAGTGTTTTTTGACACTAAAAGTACTCAACTCTCCCCCCCTAATAGGGCGTCGGATTGCAGTGTCTTTTTCATCTTCGACGGAGTAGAGATTTAAGGCTGGTAAGATTTTAGCCTATGTTGGATAAGACTAAACAGTGAATGATCAGGGGTCGGTACTGGTCGGAATTGCCTGAACTCTCATTGTCAAACACTTATCTGGTGAAAACCATCCCATCATTGTACAACTGAAACTTACAAGTGGATTCTTGTGCTTCTTGAGAACATCATCAACGCAACTACGCCTCAATTCTGAGCTAATGGGGTTGCTATATAAATCCTCACTAGTCATCCTCTTTTTAGACCCATCTCAATTCAATATCCAATAATTTAGTTTCTTTAACACCAGAAGTGCTTCCTGAGACCATATTCCAAAAATATTCTTCGAGATCAACCCAACAGGCTCATGAAGCCCAAGTTTTCAGCTTTATGACCTTTCTTAATTAGAAGATTATTGTTAACGGCTAATATTATTTGTAAACTTGGATAACAAATAGCATTCCGTCATCTCCCCCTTCCCAGAAGAGAAGGAAAAAAGATGTTCTTTGAGAGGATTTAAATGTTCTATTACGGAAAAAGGCTTCTAGTAGAAAATAACATCTTAGGAAACTTCAGACAATATAATAGTTGTCCTACAAGCTAAGTTTCTCCGACAGGGCAGTTTAAGTGCCGCACCCGTGTCGACACGACACTAGTATGGGTGTGGACTGTGGGTATGGGATCCGTACGGATCTGGTCAAACGATTTTGGGTACTTTGAACACGCCAGATGGAAAAATACGAGACGAAATACAATTTGATTCCCGTAATCAAAACCAAAACTAGGGTAAATTTGAAGAAAATAGCGTACTTTATCTGGAAAATTAATCCTCTACTTATCTACAACTTGAGAATAAAAAAGAAATTCACATTTTACAAGCTATACACAAGTATTCCACAAAATTTCTCATGATTTTTTTTATTTGAGAAGGTATATCTATAAAAAGAAATTGAATTATTTTTAGCCGGATCCCCGCACCCGTATCCGTACTAGGATCCATATCCCCGAATCTTACAATTTACATTTCAAAGTATCCGACCTCTAGATCCACACCTGTGTCCGAGCAACTTAGCCTACAAGTGATATCAATTTCTCACTGGTCATCAAGCCTCTTTTTCTACTAGAAAATGGGAGGAGATCACATCATTATTTCCATTGGCGAAACATGATAGGATGTGCTAGAGAGCTTATCAGTTTAGATCTGCTGTTATATTCAAGCTCGACGTATAATTTTGAAGTATGTTTCTTTTTCAGACTGTTTAAGATATTATTCTTACTTTAAGAAGATATTTCTTTGTCACAGTTTTGTTATTTTACAATATCTTGAGAAAAATGTTTCTATTTCACAATTTTGTTCTGAGATATGTGTTTTCCGGGATAAACTGATAATTGCACAAGCTGACGCTGTGCTGTAAGATTTGAGTTTTGTTTATCTATTCTGGAACCTTTCACATTTTCCCAAATGGACTCGATCTGTTTCAACTTATTGTATTGTGCTTCTGTTCTGTTTTCCAGGGGATAGTTTGGATTCTAGAATCTGAAAGAATACCAAAGGCTTTTCTTGTGGATAAAACCTTGAAGCAGCAAAAGGCCAAGAAAGAGATCTTAGAGGTTACACCCACTCAGAAATTTGCCCAAATCAAGGATCATTATCTCATCCTAACAGAGTCAGATGGTTCCCATGTAGAAATTTTACTCAAAGGTTGCATTATTGCAGCTGTTTCTGCTTCAAGCTTGTCCTCTAGAAAATGGTAATATTGGAAGTACTATTATCTTTTGAAGTGTTTTTAAGCTGGACTGCCACCCTACATTGCCAAGATTTATATTGCACTCCTATTCCTCTTCTAGCAATTTTGAGAATATAGTACATAACTTAGTATTGAAGGCTCAGATCTGAAAGAGCTCCCTAGTCTCTAGCTGTAATTGAGATATAGGCTATGTCCTTTTCTCTGTGATTCTGCCTGCATGAAAGCTAGGGTGGACATAAAAATGAGCCCAAAGCATTCTTTGTAGTCTGAGTCTCAGTTTATATGATTGTTGAAAGCTAGAGCACACATATGTGCCTGCATGTATTTTTGTAGTTTCATAGAGTGGAAGTGGGTTTGTATTTGCTGCTGGGTTTAGCTAAACTAAAACCTTTTGGATTTACGGTATCTGAATTGCAACTTCTGGTTGGGAGTTGTTTTGGACATCTGCAGATTTTATTCCAAAATGAGTAAGCTAAAAATTCTTTTATAGTAATTGAATTATGTGCTATGTTGTGATACTGTGTGCCAAAAGCACAAAAGATGACCCAAAAGCAAGAGTAGACATAAAGGTGAACCAAAAGATTCTTCTTTGTCTGAGCTTGAAATAATATGGTAGTTGGAAGCTGATCTGCACATATATATGCCTACATGTATCTCTGTAGCATCATTGGATGAAAGTAGGTTGGTCATTTGGTGCTGGATTTAGTAAAAGAATAAAAAATTATTATAGTATTTGAAGTTCAAATCCTGGTTGTGAGATTTTCGGACAACTGCAGAGTTTATTTAATAAGAACGCTAAGAATTTTATTAGAAATAGCATACAGAAGATAGAAAACCAAATACCCTTTTCCTCTAATGTCAAGAAGTTGATTGGTAAATTCTTGCCGCGTAGGCAAATGTAAGCAGACCTCTCTTTTTGCCCATAATAGACTTCCCTTTTCCTAGCAAAATCTTAGGTTTCATTGAGTTAGGTTAAAGATGGATGTCAGACTTGCATTATGCACCATAAGAAATGTTCCAGCGGCAGCTCTATCTCTCTCCGCCTGTCTCTTTTATTGGGTTGATGGCTTGATGCATCCATAATTAGTTATAGGTTCCTATTTGTGGGTAGTGTTTCTTTTCTTTTTTTTCATTTTTTAAATTTTCTGCATAAGTATCACTGGAGATATCATACAACATATTTTGCTCTGCAAATTGGTGTTACATGACATATTTATTGATTGGCTGGTTTAAGGAGGTATAATATCTTATGTTACGAATGTGGTATAATCTAGCTACCTGGCTATTTGAGAAGATGGCAAATGGAATTGAGGTTTCCAGGTGACGAAGACTCAAGGTTGAATTTTGATGCTTGTGGTAGAAAAAAATGGGTTAGCATTTTAACACTTGCTTTTCTCCACGCACCTTTTAAGCTCCGTTCAACTGAATATTGCGTCATCCCTGACTTCATACAATACTGATTGTTATTGCTTTTACTTGAATATCGGTGATTCATGTGACTGTAGGCTGCTTTCATTTGTTTAATGCATGAACTTCTGTGTATAATTTGGTAATGTCCCAGGAGAAATTTATGCAGAACAATTGCAGAGTGAATCCAATTTGCTTCCCTAATATTTTGGGCTGCAAGAAACTAATCTTCTAACTTCTGGGTGAGCTTGACCTACTCCTCTCCTGATCAAAATTGGAGAATCAAGTTTTTTTTGGACAATATTGAATGTGTTTCAAAATAAGTGGTTGACCATGAGAGCATATTAACTTTTCACTTTATGTGCTAGGTGTTGCCATATTCACCATAGATTGGTGGATGTCAATTAGATTGTTAGTTCGTCTGTTGTGCTTACCTCGAAATTTGGAGCTTGTTCAATTTATAAAGAAGCTATTTGACTCTCACTTTTTCTACGGCACTCCAGAGTGAGGCTAGTCTGTTAGGATTTAGTCTTAGACGGCTAGTGGTTATTGTTGAGTTCACACCAATCTTTTGTTTCTCTTAATGCTGGGCTTTATCTCCAGGTTATTATTTTACTTTTCATCTATTTTCCGGTTCTTGTAATGCTGTTATTTTTTTTATGGTTTTTACTGGTGGTACTGATATATTGCCTCTTTTTGTCTTCTTGAGCCGAGGGTCTATCGAAAACAGCCTCTCTACCCCTCGGGGTAGGGGTAAGGTTTGCGTACACACTACCCTCCCCAGACCCCACTAGTGGGATTTCACTGGGTTGTTGTTATTTGTTTTGTTATTTGACTCACTTTAGAGTGAAAAGCTACATAATGGCGAAATGCTTTGCAACTTTCTGTACTTCCTTTTGCCTTCTTACATTTAGTCTAGGATTTAGATGTGACTTGCAATACATGTGCATGTCCCTCTCTTTCTTTTTGGGCGTAAAAACTGAGTGAAACCCCTGCATATCCTGATTTTTGACTTGGTGCTATTTTTGAGATATTATTATAATCGTTATCTTTCATGGTTGATAGCTCGCTTTTTGCTCCCTCTGTCTTCTGAAAAAACTAGTTAAGTTTTTTGTATAATATAATATATATGATAAGACTTTCTTATTACTAAACTGGACATTATTTCTGAAGAGCTTGGAAAAAAGGAAAGACTTACATTCAGTTTTGGTTTACAAAAAGGAAATATAGGTAATACTGGTACCCAATGTGAAAAGTAGTTGTAAATTGTAATAGGTATAAGTATCATGTGATATTTAATCAGTTTGGCTATAATTGAAAATGGAGTTCCTTATCCAAAAAAAAAAAATGCAATTGAAAATGGAGTTACCACTTCCCCACAGTAAAAGAGAACATGTGAAAAATAAGTTACTAACAGGTAAAACACATTCTACAGAAGCACTTTATAAAGGAAAACAATTTTCTTAATGTGCTTTAAGAAGTCGTTGGAAGGAAAAATAAAGAACAAAATACCAGGTGGAATTTATCAAAAAATGTGAGAAATAAGTTATTTCCTAAACCTTAATATATAGTCATATACAATTTTTTGATGAAATATATTCATGGATAATTGAAATGCTCCATTTTCTCTCAAGTGGTTTGTGAAAGATTGGAGTACAAAAACCCACAATGTGAGGTGTTATCAATTAAGAAAAAATTTAACTTCATTAGGGCAAGTAATACTGTATACTTTTTATGAAGAAGTTAATCTCCTATCTTTTTCTAAAGTTGATTTTAGCATCCAGTTAAGTTAGTGGTTTGTTTAATTATCTCATTGACAAATATGCAAGATTTAATAACAATAACTTACAGCTTCAATTGATGTTACCTGGTACAATTTTACAGGGCAAAAAGATATCCTATTAAAATAGAGAGCAGAGCATCAACTTTATATGAAGGAAGTAGAATACTTTACATTTATCTTGAGACATGCTGGGAGAAGGAAGCATGGTGCAAATCCCTTCGTCTTGCATCCTGCGAGGACAAAGAAAAACTGAAGTGGTTTGCCAAGTTGAACATAGAGTTTCAAAATTACCTGATGTCATTAAATGCAGGATATCCTTCATTTATGAAACCACATTCAAGCATTGGTGTTGATTTAGGTGATAAATCAAGTAAGTTTGATGGTTCCTCATCAAAAGTTCGGCAATTTTTGAAAAAGCTTGGCAAGAAAGCTTCTAAGAGTGTTCCGGAAAATAAGGGAACCTTCATTTCAGCATCAGACCATGAAGAAAGGAAGATAAGTGAGAGAGTTCATTCCTTCCAAGACCTTGCTTTTGCTGGTGGTGGTGTTAAATCGGCTCCAACACGCAAGCCTCTTGATTTTTCTACTAAGGACGTTGTAGTGCCTTCTACTGGATCAGGAAGCCGGAGTCAAATATCTGTTACTTCTGATGCAGATTCTGATGACAGGGTTTTCGGTGATGAAGGAACCCTTTGTTGGAATTTGTTAATATCCCGTTTGTTTTTTGATGCCAAAAGAAATGACCAGATGAGAACCTCTTTGCAAGCGAGGATTCAGGTTTGTGATCTCCTTTGCCTTTCCATTAGGAGATGTATGTATCTTGGTTTAAGCTTTAGGTTTACTGGCGTCATAAATTACTAAGTATTGCTTTTCAAGCAGTGGCGTCGCCACCCTATGCCAAGGGTAGTCAAGCGCACCCCCTTCGCCGAAAATTTTGTATTGCATATTGTTAGATAGTTATGTGTAAATAGTTCTAGTCCTATATGTCCCATAGGTAGTAGGAGTAAAACAACAACAACAACAACCCAGTATAATCCCACTTAGTGGGGTCTGGGAAGGGTAGTATGTACGCAGACCTTACCCCTACCCTGGGGTAGAGAGGCTGTTTCCAAATAGACCCCCGGCATCCTTCCCTCCAAGAACTTCCCACCTTGCTCTTGGGGAGACTCGAACTCACAACCTCTCGGTTGGAAGTGGGGGTTGCTTACCATCAGAGCAACCCCTCTTGTCATATGTAGTAGGAGTAGAATATGTATTATATATAGTGCTCATTGTATCATTGTTAAAAAAAAAAAAATAGATTTTTCTCCCGTGCATTCTCACATGGTATCAGAGCTTCAATTAGAAAAGTATCGCTATGCGTCTAGTGGCGGAGGCAGGATCTCCAAGAAGGAGGTTTAGAAAAAAATCTTTTGTAGCTAGTGGGAATTGAACCTATGACCTTATGAAGGTTTTGAACCCCCTTGACCTCTAAACTACACTTTTGGGTTGTGTTAAGGAGGTTTAAAACTTAATATATAGAGGTAAACAATAGATTTTGCCTTACATATATAGTGTAATTTTTCGGCGAACCCCCTTCCGCCTCCCTAAGTCCGCCCCTGTATGCGTCATTACAGCGACATCCGGGAAGAAAGATCTCGTCGCCGTGCAATTTTCCGGCAATTTCATCTTGTTCCCAGGGTTCTTCACTGCTACAGTGGTACTGTGCATATACCAGTACCACCACCAGATCCGAAACCCTTGTTCGATCAAACCCCAGAAATTCCAGTCCCATCTGAACAGAAGTCTTTCCGGTTGACGACTCAAGATTGATTTGCATTATCTCCTCATTGGTAAGTGTTGTGCAAACACCAACACTACCATCTTGTTAAAAAAAGCAGGCAACAAAACCCCAGTCAATTGGTCCGGCCGAAAGTTACGCGCCTCTACGGCCACGCGCCACCGGAACTAGGGTTACAGCGAGCTACAATAATGTTTCCGACGCGTGTGAGCCATTCCGATCACTTTTTGACAAAACTTTTTTAGGACAACTTACTCATCCAGTTATTCCAGTCTACCCAGATAAATTACATCAAATTCTGACAACTTTTATTTTTTCCGGCGTAAACAATGTACTTTTTCCGACGTAAATAGTGATTTCCCAGTGTGAACGGTAATTTTCAAAAATGTCCTGTTTTCTAGCGGTGTTTTAGAATGTATTTTGTAGTGTGAAATTCGGTTTAGTCTCACTATTTTCAATTTTTTCCGGCGACCTTTTGGCCAACTTTTGCTTATCAGCAACCACTTGGTTTTGTTGCTCAGGGGGAGTGGCCCTGTATGTCGAATGATCAGCTTGCAGATATTTTCACCAAGTCACTCACTGGTTCTCGTATTAGTTACGTATGTAACAAGCTCGGTATATATGATTTGTATGCACCGGCTTGAGAGGGAGTGTTAAATAGTTATGTGTAAATAGTCTTAGTCCTATATGTAGTAGTAATAGAATATGTCCTAGTCCCATATATAGTAGGAGTAGAATATGTATTATATATAGGACTCTTTGTATCATTGTTAAAAAAAAAAGTAGATTTCCCCCATGCATTCTCACACATATATAAGTTAAAAACTACTTTATATGGTTATATATTATATTTTGAACCTAAGTTGCGCGGACTCTTCGACTTTGGTGTCGTCCTCGTCCCGATACGGGAGCGGGAGCGGGATACGTCCCGGATTTGGTCAACTTACTTCGGACACTTTGACTGGAGTCCATTGACAAATTTGGGAGAAAAATTGAGATTTTGATTTCTCAAAATAAAAAATAAAACAAATTTAGGAGAATGAAAGAATAATGTCCTTTTTGGAGAATGAAAGATTGAATTCTACAGTATTCATGTAAGTTTTTCACAGAAAATCTCTCAAAATTTACAATATTTTTATAGCTCTATTTTTTATTAGCCGAATCCTCGCATCCGTATCCATATCCGGATCCACACCCCCGAATCTTAAAATTTAGATTTTGCCGAATCCGATACTTGGATCCATCCCCATATCGGATACCCGCACCCGAGTCCGAGCAACTTAGTTTTGAACACACTTAACACAGTTGAGTGAGGCAATCCAGCGGTTTAAAGTGACATGTTTGCGGGTTCAAAGTTATACTCATTTTGTTTGCCAAAACTAAACGGAGGCCACCATGTATGGTCTATTTGATTTTCAATCTAAAATATTTCCTAATATAACTCTTAAAACTTAAAATTTGTGTAGAAATAAACAACTATTCTTAAAAGTAATATTTTAATTAAAAAAATTTTCTTAAATAAATTTTATAGTTTAAAAATCAAGCTATACAATAATTTCCTTAACAAAAGCTCTCGACAAACTACAAATCCTCTCGACTCTCTCTTTCCTTTAGTTTTATGTTTACTTTGATTAGTAAAATTTCTAATGTTGTCTTTTTGTTATTTTATTTTTGATTTATAAACCTATAGTTCTATTTAAAGTTTTTTTTATTGTTTAGCTAAATATTGCATAGTTTGATTTAAAAAATTTAGTACACCATTCATCGACAAAAAAATATTATTGACCTGTTTAAAGTTGGAACATCTTGGCGGAATTCCTGGCTACGGCGCTACACCATTGTTTTCAAGCATATAAACATCTTTTTGTAATTAGTTGTGTTGCTGGAAAATTGGCAATTGAGTTTTGTCTGCAGGAAGTGTTTGAGTAAAAACTGAATTTGATTCCTTATAATACAATCTTTCTGTTTTAGAAAGTTGTGTCTGGAATGGTTGATATTTTCTTCTCTTCTACTCAAGTTATCATGGCAGGAAATTGTTTTAATGCTTGATTTAGGCTTGTATGTTTTATTCTGACATTTTATGTTCCATTGTCATAGTAAATTAAAAGGAAATTTGCTTTATCTAACTGAGCTATGATTCTGTGTGCTCTTACTTGTAGAGAACGCTGTCCAATATACGAATTCCCAGTTA
Source organism: Nicotiana glauca (assembly GCA_026770625.1). Classification (NCBI taxonomy): domain Eukaryota; kingdom Viridiplantae; phylum Streptophyta; class Magnoliopsida; order Solanales; family Solanaceae; genus Nicotiana; species Nicotiana glauca. The sequence continues at coordinate 35,595 of MU779685.1, read as the reverse complement.
CATAGGTGAAGTGACCTGTACTGCCGTTAATATTGGTAACCTTCCTCCCTACATACGTGCAATGAGGGTTCTTCCCTCAGACATGAATGAGTTTTGGGCCTTCGAAATTGATCTTCAGTATTCTGGTGGTGCAATCTTGGATGTCGAGACAAGGGTTGCAGTTCAGGACCTTGATTTTCCTGAAGGGGACGAACCAGATGTAGATTCCGCTGCCAGTCATGATGCCAAACCAGATTTACTAGAAGGATCTGAGCAGTTTGGAAAAGGAAAGCATTCTGAAGAGAATGTTCATAAGATTGACCAAACCAACGAAGGTACTATTTTTTTTTTAATGTTCTATAATATTTGGAATTCCCAATCATAATATGTTAATTTGGTTAGGCATACTTAATGGTTATTTGTATAGTTATCTATAGGGGGATAGTCCACTATTTTAAAAGTATAATTGTTTGTATTAGATAGTAATTGAGGTGCATTAATCAGGTGAATTTTCAGATGGGATAAGAAGCTCGAATATCATTCCAAGTGAGTCACCTCAAGTGTCTAGGTGGAAGTCCATCTTTAATTCTGTTGCCAAACAGGTTTCACAGGTTGGTATCAATTACTTTATTTGTTACAATGGGCTATCCTATATGTATAGAATATAGATAGGGTGGAGGGGCACATTTATTCCTTGTTTATCTATTAGTTTTTTCAGTTCTTATCTTCGGTACACGGTAGAGAGTTTGATAGCTTGCAAGGCTCATTACATTGAGGTGACGGGTTAAAATCATATCTCTGCAACATCTTGTTTTGTCGAACTATTTTAGGGTCGACTCCATCAATTAGTAATTAATTCCCGCTTTTCGGTTTTTGGGGAAGGGAAAAAAAACGGGGAGGGACAAAATCACTACACTGCCACGGCCAACTATATTAAATCCGGGTTAATTTTGTAGTCCTTCACAAATTTGTTTTGATTGTTTTATGTCTTTTTTACAAGAGATCTTCATTTTTACGCACAAGAGATCTGACAAGGTCATTTTCTTCTATTCAAATAGTAAGTGGCCATAGGAGACCATTTCCTCATCAAATCCTTAAATCTGAACCATTCTGTGTCAGCAATTTATTTCTTTAAAGTGGAGCATGTTTGAGCATTGCACTGACTGGTTTAAGGGGTGATCACAGAAAAGGAGATTGATTCCAGTATTGTTACTATTCTTTTGGTTCCATAAACATAGGTTAACATGTAGATTTTGTGAACTCAATCAAAATGTGCACTATACTAAATTAGTACTATTGGTTTCTGAATATATTATTTCTTGTACTTCTTGTACTATAACAAATTGCTGAAGAAGCTCTTTTGCATTCTAAACATTGAATCTTTAAACTCTCCAGGTTTCACTCTCACTGGGGATTAGGGTTGCATCCATTCAAGGAACTATGAGGCTATACATAAAGCCGCCACCTTCAGATCAAATATGGTTCGGATTCACATCAATGCCCGATATAGATTTCCATTTGGACTCTTTTGTTGGGGAGCATAAGATCTCAAGCACGCATCTTTCTTCGTTCCTGATCAATCGATTTAAGGTCAGATTGAGAAGTTATCTGTGCTACAAATTGATTATGTGTCTATGCATCTCTTCTTCTCATTTAAACCCCTTTTCGTTGACCTAGCATGATTAAAAACCAATTATGAGGTGATTAAGATCGAGAAGTTATCTGTGCTACAAATTGATTATGTGTCTATGCATCTCTTCTTCTCATTTAACCCCTTTCCGTTGACCTAGCATGATTAAAAACCAATTATGAGGTGATTAAGATTGAAGTCCATTACCTTAATAGTTACAACACTTTGCTAGCTTTAAATCCATTTTCAGCCGGTCAAGGTTTCTGGGATCATTAGCGAAAGAGTAATATTAGTGGGTGAACAGATTGCAAGGTAACTTGTGGAACTTGTAGAAGTGTGACCATCTCATCTAAAGCTTAAGCTATTTGAGAGAAAACATGGTTTTATTTTACTTAAATACGTCTTCAATACGCTCCCTCACCTGCGGGCTTGATTCTTTTTTATGAGCCAAGCACGTGGACATTCTTTTTTATAGTGGGTGGTGGTGACACTCGAACCCAGAACCTCTGCCTGTTCTGGTACCATGTTGAAGTGTATGACCATCGCATCTAAAAGCTTAAGTTTAAGCTGTTACAGAGAACACACTTTTATTTACTTAATTGCATCTTCAATAGAACTGAAATTTCTAGAATATTGAGAAAGTCTTCTAAATCAAAAAAGATTTGAGGAAGTCTTGGAAATAGATAGTACTGGAAAAAAGTACTTAGCAATCATCATATCAAAAGATATAATGGTTGATTGATTGTAGATTCCATGTCACAAAAGAGTCCCTTCCCACGAAAATATCGCCAGTTTTAAAAATGGATATTTCATATGAATCCAAAAATATACAAAAAGCGGAAAAATGCACTGAATATGGAAGAGTATCTTCCACTTCTTCAAACCTTTCCACATAAGAACCTAGGTGCTACTTCCCATATGTTACCGTATTCCTTCCTGTTTCCGTTAGTGTTGTGTAGTTGGAGCTTCCATAGTTGATGTGACCCCAAAGACATTGTCTGCTGAAATTTCTGTATTTCAAAATCGGTCTCAGAATAAGTAGAGTCTAGTCAGAAACTGTAGAAGAAAGGTCGTTTAAGATCCAGAGAGTAGAGAGACAGGAGTGATCCAGTTGCTGACATTCATTCAAGAAGATAGAGATTGATGGCAGGTTATAATCTTCAACACGAAATGCGTAAGCTGAATACACTAAGCCAGTGTAACTAGTTTGTGGTTAGATCATTTCTCTTTGGTAAGTTATATAAACATTTTTACTTGTTTCGTTCTCAATCTGTCAATCATCTATGAATTCGATCTACTTCAAATTCAACAGAGCAGTGTATGCATTGTTTTCAATTATATTGTTCTCTTTGCTAAAATGGTACGTAATACTCCTAGTGCTGATCTCAAAACACGGGTGAAATTTCCTTCAGAAGGCTAGCTGATGCTATCATAACTAATGCAGGTTGCTATTCGTGAAACACTGGTACTTCCAAACTGTGAAAGTGTATGCATCCCATGCATGTTGGCGGAAAAGGATGACTGGGTCCCCCGACAAGTTGCTCCATTTATATGGATTAATCGAGAAACTGCAGGTAATAATGCCAACAGACAAGAAGCACCCAGCTCCCAACCTGGGGATGCAACACGATTCACTGAAGTTGATAGGGGAGGCACCAGTGGTAATGCTGAAAGCAAAAGTGAAAATCCAGGAAGAACAGGATGGGCTAATCAACAAAGCAAGTCATTGGATCCACAGGCATTATTATCAGTTCCTACGCATAGTCCAGATACAGGAAGTACCACTAGCAATGCCGAAGGCAAACAAGAAAAGCCAAGAAAAGCTGGATGGTCTGCACTGCAAAGCAAGTCATTGGATCCACATGCATCCTTGTCAGTTCCTATAGCGCAGCCTAGCACAGGTAACCAGGCTTCAGAAGAACTGAAAGCCCCGTTATTGAAGCATGAGGAACAGCAAGTGGGTCACCTCAGGAGCACAGAGGAGAACATAGAATGCAAGTCACCTTCTCGACAACTGGTACTACTTGAAGAAAAAAATCAGATTACTGGAGAAGATGATACAAAGTCTACAAGAATAGGGAGAAGGGCTAGGATGCTTGGTTTGGGAAAAAAAATGGGGGAGAAACTTGAAGAGAGGGCACGTCACATAGAAGAGAAGGGGAGAAATTTAGTTGAGAGAATGAGGGGACAACAGTGAAAAAAGGAATATTGTAAATTTGCAGCTTCACCAATTCAGTTTGTTTAACAAGGCAATGTATCTTGTTATCGATTAATGGCTGTTTCCTTTGTGCTTTAACTACGCAAACACATTTTCACACATGTTTCAGTCACAGGTTTCGTAAAACTGGCAACCATGTAAAGGAACAAATTAAATATAAGTCTTCGTGCTTTGAGTCGTCGTCGTCCGATGGTTCATCCTTAGTTGCCATGAGGAAGAGCTTGATTAATGAAGCCCAACAGGTTCAGTTCAAGGACTAAACAAGCTTTGTTCGTTAATCATGGAGACGATGTAAGAAGAAAAATAGCTCTACATTGATTGTATAAACTCAAGTGATTATTTTGGTCATTTTTTCATCGGTTTGATGTTAAATTGGGAGATGTTGTCATCACAGAAAATCACTTGATTCGATTAATTGAAATTCAGAAGCTGAAATTTATTTTTTCTTCAAAAAAATGTCAACAACTCAGCTTGCAAATTCAGTTTTTGAAAACTATAAAACAAATGTAAGCATCATACTTTAGAGATTATTTATGTTATTTTCTTTGTCTATTACATCCTCAATGTTTTACTTCCGTGATTAATAGCCAGTTTGGCCAAGCTGTAAAAATCAGCTTATTTTGAGAAGTATTTTTTTTCAAAAGTACTTTTGGTGAAAAACAGTTTGTCTTTGGCTAACTAGTTTGAAAAACACTTCTGAGCAGCAATTAGTGTTTGACCAAGCTTTAAAAAACTACTTCTAAGTATATTTTTCTCAAAAGTGTTTCTCAAAAAAATACTTTTGGAAAGAAGCTGCTTTTTTCTGTTTCTCCAAAATTGCTTCTGCTTCTCCTCAAAAGCTTTTTTTTTTTTCTTCCAAAAGCTTGGCCAAACAAATCAAAAGGAGCCATGGCCAAAAGTTGAGGTGTTTGTCCAAAAGTGCTTTTGGCAAAAAAAAGCACTTTTGACCAAAAAGAAGCTTGGCCAAACAGGCTATAAAAACATTTCCTGATAACAATTTTTTGGATCCTGCCTTTGTAAGAGCAAAAAAACGAAAATTAATTTTCGATAACGAAAGAAAAGAGTTAAAAGAGAAATTAACGAGATGCCAAGAAATAAAGCTTGAATCCAAGTACAAAATTATTCTTTTCTTAATACCATTAATAATACCAGTTCCCCAACTGGTTCAGTGAATTGAACGAACTCATTGCTTTGGTACGACCAAAGATACCTTAGAACAGAGATTTGAAAAGTTGGATTACAGTGCTCACGTTAACAAGCCCAAAGGGCAAAGTCTACACCTTCATAGTTTGTATAATACGAAAAAGACAATCATAACTCATAGCTGTAAAGAATAATAAGTCGTATAACTCATTACTTACATTTTGCTTCACCAAGTTTCTTATAAGCACTAACACTCTTTGTTGTGCTCTTTTCTCATTCTTTTAGTAAAATGTTTGTATGTTACTCATGCAGTTATAGAACCCACAACTCTAATTTTCAAATTAAGAAAAAAAAAAATCAACGTCCTAAAGAGAATTTGGTTATCCATTTTGGAATAATGCAGTAACAATTCTGATCGGTGTCGAATATTTTCCAAATTTGACAGTTTCCACCTCTTGATAACAAAACCACTTTGAATTCTCCAAAAAGCCGTGCTAGCAATGATTAAATAAGTCAGTACATCCAGAGCCAAAATCCTTCAATTGTGCCATGAACAAAACTATTTTTGTAGAACTCACAATGTCTACTCTTTATCCAGAACGGAAGAAGAGCTTCCTATAGGAAACGGGGTCATTCCCAGCCTGTGGCGCCACCAGTAGGGGCAGCATCTGGCACAGGAACTGGAACAGGTGCAGCTGCAGTGTCCCAGCCTCCTCCCTCAGCCACTGCAGTTCATCCAAGAAAAAAAGAATGTAAAGTTATTAGTGCCGCCAAATTTTGGCTATACAACAGACAATAAAAAACTCGAAATCATCAGTCCAGGAGAAAAAAAGAGACGAGCAAACCACCATCCGCTAAGACAATCTCAGAGCTTCCAAATAGGATCAAATTTCTTAGCAGAAAATATGACAATAACCTTAGCGATATTCAAAGGGAGATAAAAGAACGATATAGAGTGACTAGTTTGGCAGTTGCTCAGTCATGTGTCGATATCCAGAACTAATTTCATGAAACAGTATAACAAACTAACCTCCTTCACCAGACCAACCACTAGCAACTACTGGACCAGAAGGTGCAGCATCTCCAGTCCACTGGGCCTCAGGGATTTGGTTACTAGACCAGTCACCACCGAGGGCAGCACCAGCAGAGTAGTCTGCATAATCGATTGCAGGGGCTTCTTCTTCTTGTTGCTCCTTGGCCTCTTCAGGCTCTCTGTAAAAGAAGAGATCGACCTGCAACAATGGAAATTACCACATGCAAATGAAAAATCGATGTTCACAGCAGTAAAAAAAAAAAGAGTGAGAATTTATGATTAAAATTCAGTTGTACCGGTTGCAAAATGGAGCATTAAGCTATTAATTGAACTTGAGAGGAGCATGCAACCAACAAAGGCAAAATGAAGAAGATACAATTAGAGCTTAAAGATATAGTCTTTACCATGACATCCCATTTATGTCCTTGATTAATGGAACCCCGCATCTGCAGTACCATCCTTCCTAAGAGCCAGAAAAGAACACCAATACTATGCTTTCCTTTGTTATTAGCAGGGATACCAATGTCAACATAACGCATTGGAGAGTCAGTGTCACAGAAAGCAATAGTTGGGATGTTCCCAAGCGCAGCCTCTTTGATTGGCTGCAAAGTATTCAAACAGGTTATAAATCATTCGAAGGCTTAA
>MU779685.1:6209-22445 GCA_026770625.1 Nicotiana glauca | reverse complement strand
TATTTAATTAATTATTGAATAATTAAATAAATTTTGTCCAAAAATAATCTTATCGATCATTTGACAAATCCAAAGCCAAAGCCAAAGCCGAAGCCGAGCCGAGCGAGCGACGACGACGGCGCGAGGGTTCATTCTCTTCAACTCCTTTTAAGAGCTTTAAGAAGTGATTCTATATATAAGCACACAAATGTGGTTGTCCCTCACCAATGAGGGACAAAGTGCAAGACAAATTCACTTCTTCAAATTTTTATTTTCCCTCCATTTTATTTCTCTCCATTTCCAATTCACACTTCTTCTGCTTTAAAGCCAAATGGCTTAAAGTCTCCAACAGATCTTGTGCAGGTTTGAACTTGCATTCATATTATTGACTCATTTTGACGTATTCTTTCAACTATTCATTATTATTTGACATCCTTATATGCTAGTTGGAAGTCCGGAGCCCGTTATTTGAGCATTGTTATCTTGCAATACCGTGATTGAGCATCAGTATGATTATTTATGTACTAGAAGAGTATGCCTCATATTTCAATTATTGATGCATGTGATTCTTCTTATTCATGATATTATCTACTATCTCAGTTCTTAATGTTATTATTATACTTGTGTGGTAAGTATGCGGAAGCATCTAGTCTTGCCACTACTTATTCGATGTTAGACTTGATACTTACATAATACCGATTGTGGTGTACTTATACTACATTCTGCACGTCTTTTTGTGCAAATCCTCAGGTGGGTCCTAGTAGAGCTTCATGATTGAGTTTAGGAGACTACATGGAGACTTAGGGTGAGCTGCACTTTATGGATCTACTTCACAGCTCCCGAGTCTCTGTTCCTTGCATAATTTACTTCAGATAGCTTGTGATGTATACAAACTTGGTTCTCATTTTCTTAGTTTGCTCGTGTAGTTGTGCCACCTAGTCTTGGGGTCGTACAGTATTTGGCCGTATTTAGGCCGTGTTTGGGTATAATCTGATATTGTTACTGTTTTAAGACTATTTCTATTATCTTTGATTATTATACATCTCTGTTAGTTGATAAAAATAAACTGCATGTGTTGGATTGTAAGTTTAGCTTGCTTAACAAGTTTGGTTAGGCGCCATTACGGCCTTAAGGTGTAAATTTGGGCTGTGACAATAACTTTGAGATCATACACTCAAATCCAGTCTCTATACATCTTGTTTTGCCGAATTATTTTAGTGTTGACTTTGTCAACTTATTATTAATTCCTGCTTTTCACTTTTTGGAAAAGAAAAAGTAAACGTGCAGGAGGGACAGGAGCACTTTGCTGTCACGCCAACTATACCAAATCCTTAAATAGGAGCCACTTGGAGTCATCAATTTAATTCTTGAGCCTCTAAGGAAAAGGAGATTGATGACAAATTGCGGAAGAAGCTCTTCTGCACAAGCACTTAAATTATACTCTCTCCAGGTTTCCTCTCATTAGGTATTAGGATTGCATCCATTCAAGGAACTATGAGGCCATACATAAAGCCACCACCTTCAGATCAAATATGGTTCGTATTCACATCGATGCCTGATATAGATTTCCACTTGGGCTTTTTTGTTGGAGAGCATAAGATCTCATGCCTAGTTTTAATATTTATGACACTTCGCTAGCTTTAAATGTACTATGCTTCTCATGCAGTTATGGGATTTTCAAATTAAAATAAAGGCAAAATATATAAGTAGCCACCCAAACTATGCACCAAATCCATGTTATACATATTCTGGGGACCAATATCACTTTACACACGCAACTTTTCAAAATTATTTCTAGTACACACCATTTTTGCTACGTGGCACGCGCGTGCTTAACAAAATGATTGAGCGCGTAAAATTTGAAAAATATTGTCTAAATCCGTATTTAGTGCCACGTGTCAAAGTAATATCATTTTCCTTATTTTTCTATTTTATCAAATGAAAATACCTTCTATCTTCCCAAAACTACTAGCTCTACCCCCTCCCCCCAACTATTTTCTCACTTGTCTTTCCCAAATTTTCCTCTTTTTTGTCTCTCCCCTTGTAGCATAAAAAAATCCATTAAAACCCATGATAAAGAGTTTAAAGTATAGCAGAAATTAAACTCTCTGTTTCGTCCCTGGCCCTTCCAAACTTGTCTTCTTTTTCTCCCATTAAAATTTACCAAACATCCAATTTTTACATAAATAAAAAGGAATAATATTTTGCATTTCATGAGAATGAATAAAATTATAAGAGAAGATTGAAGATTTTTTCACAATGCAATTCTTTAATTCATGGAAACCAAAAATTAAATTTGATTTGCTTTGTTTGGTCGTGGTATGAGGTCTAAAAATGGAGGAGAAAATGGAGAAAGGAGAAACTTTAATTTCAATTTTCACCTCTTTCATTTTCGGATCTGAAATGTTATAGTACGGATAATGATGATGGCATTCTTGGCTTCTTCGTTTGTTGAGCTGCATGGCCGAGGAGGAAGCTGTTAGAAAGAGGGGGTAAGGGGGTTCCTTGGGGAAGATGACATAATATTTTTAGTTAATTTAATCAATTAAAGTTTATTTTAAATATATGGAGTAATATTTATTGCGGATGAGTTATGACACGTGTCACATTTTAATTAGCACGTGGGTGCAATGTCCAAACAAAAAAGTGTAACAGAAATTTGGTGTATAATTCGGATGGCTACTTATGCATTTTGCCTAAAATAAATTGAATGGCTGAGATCAAAAGTTGATAAAGTAAACCCTCCTAAAGAGAATTTGGGTATTTCCCCGTTCTCTCCCCCGATCGAGATATCCCCCGTTTCACCCAAGTAAGATAAATCTAATCATTGAAAATTTGGAGCATGAAGTGCAATTAGAGCCATTTTTTAGGGGATCCATTTTGGAATAAGGCAGTAATAATATAAATTGGACAGTTTCCACCTCTTGAACAAAACCACTTTGAAATGCTCTAAAAGGCCGTGCTAGCAATGACTAAACAGTTCAGTAGATCCACAAGAGTCAAAATCCTTTAACTGTGCCATGAACAAAACTATTGTAGAACACACAATGTCTACTCTTTATCCAGAAGGGAAGAAGAGTTTCCTAAAGGGAAACAGGTTCATTCCCAGCCTGTGGCACCAGCAGTAGGAGCGGCATCTGGCACAGGAACTGGAACAGGTGCAGCTGCAGTATCCCAGCCTCCTCCCTCAGCCACTGCAGTTCATCCAAAAAAACAGTAAAGCTATTAGTGCCGCCAAATTTTCGCTAAACAATGGACAAAAGAAAATTCGAAATCCTCAGATGATTGCAGAGGAGAATCAACTACAGTCCAGGAGGAAAAAAGAGACGAGCAAACCACCATCTGCTAAGACAATCTCAGAGCTTCCAACTATGATCAAATTTCTTAGCAGAAAATATGACAATAAACTTAGCAATATACAAAGAGGGATAAGCGAACGATATAGAGTGACTAGTTTGCAGTTGCTCTATCCTGTGTCGATATCCAGAACTAATTTCATGAAACAGTACAACAAACTAACCTCCTTCACCAGACCAACCACTAGCAACTACTGGACCAGAAGGTGCAGCATCTCCAGTCCACTGGGCCTCGGGGATTTGGCTACTAGACCAGTCACCACCAAGGGCAGCACCAGCAGAGTAGTCTGCATAATCGATTGCAGGGGCTTCCTCCTCTTGTTGCTCCTTAGCCTCTTCAGGCTCTCTATAAAAGAAGAGATCGACCTGCAACAATGGAAATTAACACACGCAAATGAAAAACCGATATTTACAGCAAAAAAAATGTGATAATTTATTACTCCATCTGTTCCAGTTTATGTGAACCTATTTCCTTTTTGGTCCATTGCAAAAATAATGACCCCTTTTTAAATTTGGTAACAATTTAGCTTAAACTTCCCTTAATGAGAAGCTTTTACAACCACACAAATACTCTGGGACCCTTTTTGACTTTGTTTAGGACCACAAATCCCAAAAATCTTCATTTTTTCTTATACTCCGTGTCCAGTCAAACAGGTTCACATAAATTGGAAGGGAGGGAGTATTAAAATTCAGGTGTACCGGTTGCAAAATGGAGCATTAAGCTATTAATTGAACTTGAGAGGAGCATGCAACCAACAAAGGCAAAATGAAGAAGATACAATTAGAGCTTAAAGATATAGTCTTTACCATGACATCCCATTTATGTCCTTGATTAATGGAACCCCGCATCTGCAGTACCATCCTTCCTAAGAGCCAGAAAAGAACACCAATACTATGCTTTCCTTTGTTATTAGCAGGGATACCAATGTCAACATAACGCATTGGAGAGTCAGTGTCACAGAAAGCAATAGTTGGGATGTTCCCAAGCGCAGCCTCTTTGATTGGCTGCAAAGTATTCAAACAGGTTATAAATCATTCGAAGGCTTAAAAAGAGATGATGAGTATCAAGAAAATATGTAAAAACCTGATGATCGGTTCTTGGATCAGTGAGAATCAAGAGTCTTGGCTCACTGTATGAGGTCTGAAGCTGGTTGGTAAAAGTTCCAGGGGTATGACGTCCAGCAATTGCATTTGCACCAGTATATTGCGCAAACTTCAAGACAGCTCTCTGCCCATACGGCCTGGCAGATTGCACAATTATGTCCTTAGGATTCTCAATAGCAACAATTACCCTGGCAGCCATTTGAAGCTTTTCCCATGTCTTTCCGAGGTTAATGATGTAGATACCTAAGAATATAAATAGATAGGTCAAGAAAAGCAGAGATTAATACTTAAATTAGACCAAACAAAAGCCAGACCGAAGAAATATTTTGTGGAAGTAGTCAAAAACAGAGGATGAATATTGCAGAGAAAAATATCAGTATGAAATAAATGATTCTATGTCAACTATGTAATTCATACAGTCATGTCCTGTGTCACCCAAGAGATAAACCAGCCCGTAAGTGTGAACATATGGTGAATGGAGGTGTTAAAAGAGGATGAGGTAGACCTAAAATCACATGGAAAGAAATTGTCTCGAAAGACCGACAAATCCTTGGAATCAATACAAGCTTAGCTAAAGATAGGACAAAACAAAAGAAAAAAATACATATAGATGAGCAAGAACTTGTAATATTATTAATATTTAACTTATTTTCACCACTACTCTTATTTCAGTTTGGCATGATGATAGTATGAGTTGAACTTAAAGAAAAAATGAGAATTTATATTGCTGGCACCAACTTTGTTTGGGACAGAGGCATAGTTGTTGTTGTTAGCATTGAATAGATCATCTAGTAGTGTAACCAGCATTTCCAGATAGACTAAGCTAACAAATCTGCCGCATATAGGACTCAGTCTTAGCAATTTAAAGATGCTTCTTTTCATTCAATGCATGCTGTCCCTCGGGGTACAACTATGCATTTGACTTTCCGTGAACTAAACCTCAACCCTAAACTAGTTAAGGGTGATTCCGTATGACTCCTCACTGACAATTCCACTATATATTGCACCCAAGGGTGTGGCTACCGGTCAATAAAGTGGGTGGGGAACCATGAGATCTCGGGTTCAAATCCCAGCGCAGACAATAAACGCAATGTGATATCTTCTCACCCACTAAACTTTGGGGAATAGAGTTGCCTGGTACATGTGCTAGTAGGAGAGAAGTGTGTGTAAACTTGCCTGGACACCCGTCATCAAAAAATATCCACAACATATATTTGACTAACGAATAAATTTACGGATTATATTGAATTGATTGAAATCTAACAGTTCGATAAATGTGCATCACTAAAAGCATTCGCAAATTTGCGCATAAACTCGTGGTATTCACTGGTAATATATAATGCTTCATCATTGTGAAATAAGCATATATCGAAAGAAATGAGACAATTAGTAACATTTTAAGAGTATATACCGTCGTTGCGGCGCTTGAAGACGTAACGTTCCATTTGGAAGTCACAATTCTTAGTTCCGAGGTGGACTTCGGCAGCCAGCATCATCTGTATGTCGGCTTCTTTTGTCGACATTGTCCTCCCTTCCGCCGCCATAGTTGTGCTCTGTTTCTTCCCCTTCGCTTAGTCTGCTGCTACTAGGGTTTTTGGCTTGCGGCAGATCGAGACTATCACCAACGCATCTATAAACCCTTTTGTTATCGAAGAACTGACTATAAAAGGTTACTCGTATTGGGCTGGACCATTGTGTATTTTTGGGCTGGAACATTGTGTATTTTTTGGGAGTGATTTGCACAAAGGGGAAATTAGGGGCATTTGCATCTATATCCACTTTTTGTGTCGCATTTTAACTTGTGCCCGCTTTGCAAAAAAATTACAAGCGTACCCGCTTTTTCACATAACTTCAGCACACGAAGCTGAAGTAGCAAAGGCAATTACACAAAACTTCAGCATTGTAGTAGTCGAGCCTGAAGTTCAGCTCTAGAGCTGTAGCTTTTATTTTGTAACTCGCGAACTTCAGCTCTAGAGCTGAAGTTTTATTTTATAAGTTTTTGTTTAGTAACCGGGAAACTTCAGCTCGAGAGCTGAAGTTTCCCAGTTATGAAATAAAAACTTCAGCTCTAGAGCTGAAGTTTTTGTCTTTGTAACCGGAAAACTTCAGCTCTAGAGCTGAAGTTTGCCAGTTATAAAATAAAACTTCAGCTTTTTTTGTTTAGTAACCCGGAAACTTCAGCTCTAACATAGAAACTTCAGCTCTAGAGCTGAAGTTTTCAAGTTATAAAATAAAAACTTCAGCTCTAGGGCTGATGTTTGCCAGTTATAAAATAAAAACTTCAGCTCTAGAGCTGAAGTTTTTGTTTAGTAACCCGGAAACTTCAGCTCTAGAGCTGAAGTTTCTCAGTTATAAAGGAAAGCTGAAGTTTTTTAAAAAGTGGGTACGGACGCAAACAAAAAGACAAAGTGGCTACAGGTTAAAAAGGGGTGCCCAAATAGGGCGCCCCGTGCAATTTTTACGGGAAAATTATGCGATATATCAAAGTTCAAACATATACATTGTATTTAGGGAAAATTTCATATAAAAATAACTTGGCTCTCTACTTTTTAATTTTATAGCCCATATTTTAATTTACAATAAATTATCCCAAAAATAATAGGATAATACTCAACATTCTTCAATAGGTTCTCGAAATTGCTATTTAATTTTTAAAAAAGATTGCTCAAGCTTTTAAGTTAATTTTCGAATCAGTAACTGTGACTCAAATATTAGCTCAACAAACCAAATCCATTTGGTGGTGAAAATTAGATTTTAACAAGCTTAAATATGTGTGTTTAAATTCCAAATTTAATTTTGTGAGAAATTTAGAGTGGGTGTTATTTAGACTTGTTGGAAATAGTATAAGAAGGTTGAATATAAAATTTGAAGTCATTTAATAGAGATTTGGATTGGTTTTGAACAAGAATTGTAACAGAAAATCGTGGAAGAAGTTTGTTTACGGACACCTGAGGTGTATAAAAGTGTATAATAATGTATAAGATGTGTTTATACACTCGTATATACTATTATACAAGATTATACATAATTATACAAAAAATACTTCGTCTTCTTCTTTGCATTTTTTCTGAAATTTAACTCAAATCTACTCCAAATCACTTCAAATTTAAATTTTGAACTCCTTTTGATATTTTCAATCAATTGGAACAATACCCAATCCAAACAACTAACAAACTCAAAAAATTTGATTTTCAAAAGCAAAGTTTTGAATGACCTTCAATTGTGGACTTCTACTCTTTAATTTTTTTATATTACAACCAGGTGACACATGGGGAGAAGCAGTAATGGCAGACGACCCCTTGAGGTATATGTAGAAGATGTGAGAAGAAGAGATAGTGAAAGCAATGATTGTGAGAACACAAATTTAACTACATAACTTTTAGAAGCATTGGTTATAATAATATATATTTTAAATTTGCTAATGCTTTCAAAAAATGTACAATATGGGCTAGGATGGGTAAAACTTAAAAATGTGGGCCATTTTTTGTTATGGTGTGAAGTCATGTGTATTTTCTTGTAATTCTTTCTTGTATTTATCATTTATAGCTATACTTTCATCAAATTTACCACTCCTATCTATATTTGAATTTTATAATAAATTCATGATACAAGAGATTAATTATTTTGAACTGAAACAAGAGAGTAATAAACTCTCGTAGCAAAGTCAATTAGAGTAACCGCTTATTTAGCGGAGGTCTTGAGTGGAGGCTTACTACTCAGCTGATAGATCAGGTGAGCCAGCCATGATCATAGTAGCTACGTGGAAGCCAGCTGCTTAAAGACGGGATCTTTCCCCCTTTCAGAATTGCATAGAATTTTTTTTATATCGATCCTCACCTTTTTGGTGCCAAAGGCCTACCCTTCCACTTTACAGGAAGTTTTAAAGGAAGAAGTCGAAAAGGAAAAGAAAGTCACCTTTCCTGCTACGCTCTGCAGGTGGGCATCGCTATTTATCATGTCAAGACGGAATTCCGCTCACTATGCTTGGCGCGGTCCCGTACTATGCTATTTGATCGAGATTCGAAATACCCTTCCTCGCCGCCACCTTCCTTTAAAGGTAGCCCGATTGGAATCTTGTACACTTTCCTTATCTTTCTTTTATTGATCCAACCTATACCTATTTCCTCTTGCTTCGCTCTCCTAGTGAGTTACCAAAATATGAAGTTCTCTTCTCCTTTCTTTCACATTCAGTCTGATCTTATCTGTGCTATTGCCCGATCTCTGCTACGGCTATCTATCCTTCAGATTGACATCCAGTCGCCTCTATAGTAGCCTACAATGGAATGCAGCTATTTCTGATGGATAGCTATGCTTCGGAGCGTGCAATTGCGTGAAGCGGAAAGGGACAGCGGAAACGGGTGAGTAACTCGTAAGAACCTGTCGTTGGGAGGGGAACAACAGCTGGAAATGGCTGCTAATACCCCGTGGGCTGAGGAGCAAAAGGAGGAATCCGCCCGAGGAGGGGCTCGTGTCTGATTAGCTAGTTGGTGAGGCAATAGCTTACCAATGCAGTTTTAATAAGCAAGATAAAAAAAATATGATTCGAAAATTGGTTGGTAAATCTGCAATTTAAGTTTTTTTTTCATCTACATAAAAAACAAATATATGATGTCGATGCACCAACAATTAGGAATAGAGGAGTGCAATTTTATTTAATTTATTCTTTTTTGTTATACTTTTTCTTTCTCTTCATTTTTTGGTGTTAAGTGATTGATCATTGATAGCATGTAAAACTCAAGGCGGATTGCTTTCATTTTTGGCCCGATCAGGCTTCATCTTCTTATCGGGATAGCCATTTAGCTTGGTTTCTTTGGACTAGCCTTGAATACTAGCCATTTTATCATCGCATAAAAAGGGATTTCAGAGAGGCATGCCTCTGTGGTCAGTGGGAGCAACAAAAGATCAAACCCCACCCCACTCGGATCAAGCCGAGGAGTTCCAGTTCTTAAGGCTCACATAGTCGCACCTACCAGCAACAAGATGACTACTCCCTGCACGCCACTAAATGGCGCTATTTAACGAGCAGTGCAATGCAACTGAAAAAGGGAAGCCTCTTTTCCAGGAAAGCGGTTGCTAAGGCTTGTAGCTTGCTTCTGTCCTTAGTCAATTTTGGACTGAAGGTTTGACTCTCAACAAGAGCATTTTATTTTTCTATATTTTGACTTGGTTGTATTTGTTAGGCGAACGAATATAGTCGATACAAGTTCTCTCTTTTGTATACACCATTGTATTTCGCCTTAGTTACAATTGATACATGATGATAGGCTATAATTACGTATTTTAATCGATTATTACACTCTAATTTACTGCACTTTAGTTGAGTTTGCGCTTTAATCGCTAGTGTTTTGGACTAACGGTGTGTTTTATGCCTTGTAGGAGTGATTCCGAGCTATATAGATGTTATGAAATAAATTCAAGTGATTTGGAGATTTTAAGTTTGAGTAAAAGCCCAAGTAATTAAGCCGGGATCATATTCGGGGATCAACAGATGATAGAGCAACAAAACAAAGAATCAAGTAGGCATATTGCGCACTGTCTAGTAAAATGCACATAACTTTTTTCTTAAAAATTCATTTGGCTCCACAATATATGGTTGGAAATATAATTCAAAGGTATATAACTTTCATGTTTTACGTTTTTTCAAATTCCAAACGGAACAGGGGGGAAAAACGCAGTCGAAACCGCGACCGTGGACCTGAGGCGGGTTGAGGCAGTATACCTGCCAGTTGACCGTGACCGCGAAAGTCCAGACGTGAAATATTGTCCTTTTTCACGTAGGAGAAGGTATAATTGTTTGGGCCCGACCCTACTTGGTATATATACATGGAAAAATAATAATTTTGAGAGGTTGGACACACTTTTGACATAATTTAGACCTAAGGATGCTAATGAGATCAGGGATTCGACCTAAGGAGTCAAGAACACACTGGGAGCAAGGCAGAGAATTCTTCTACGAGTTTTGCACTTCCTTCTTCCTATTTCCATTATTGGTTATGAATTCTAGTATTGTATTTTTGCATACTATTATGAATAGCTAATTCGTTTTTTAGGGTTTTGATGGAACCTTTTGTAGGATAAATTCTTGTTATGTTTTTTATATAATTGAGCCATTGGATTTCTCTACTTGTTCAACTACGTGTTTGTTATTGTTGATAGAATGGTTGTCAATTGATTGTGCCTGTTTAGTGTATACTGCTTGAGAGAGTACATATTTAGGTAGTTGTTGAACAACGTTACTCCTAACGTATGTGAGAAATTAATATATTGGGTTTAAAGGTAGGTTTAGAAATAACAAAGCCTTGACGTGGTCATAATGAGCGGTTAGATAAAGCCAACTAGCGTAGTTCGAGAGAATATATCTAGTAAATTGTTGTAGTTGCTCGAGAGAGAATTACGGCACCTAAAGTGCTCACGATCAGTAGAGAATACATTGGCGAAATTGTAGGGAACATAGCTAAAAGGATTTCGACAATTGGGAAAATCATAACTCTAGACCTCCTTAATTTAGTCTCCAACCCTTTGTCTTTTTAGTTGATAATTTTACCGTTTTCTAGTAATTGCTAGTTAATTAGTTATAAATATAATTCTCAATCTTTATAACTTAGAAAATTGTTCAAACTTGTCTTTTTAGTGATATTAAACAGATATAGTTAAGCCTCAATTCTCTGTGGGATTCGAGTCCTGACTTTTAGACCAGATTATATTTGCAGCGACCGCTTATCTTTTTTAGGACTAGAGTTGGGCGTGATCAAATTTTGGCGTCGTTGCCAGGACCTAACGGTGTAGTTGTAGTTGTATATATTTCTAGGGTTCAAGTTTGAACTTTTATTTTTTTTTTATTTTTTTTATAACTGTTGATTTGAGAAACATGACATCTTGGAATTATGGGAATTTAGGTGTAGATAATTCTACTATTGATCTCCATACATATAGCCAACTACAATTTGAGGATGTCAATATTAAAAAAGTGAGACTAGAGCCGGCCAAGGACTTTGAGGATATAAATTTTGTTGACTCTAGTATCATTGATGTTGAGGATGTTGAAAGTCTTGAAGTTCATGTGTGTGAGTGCATTGGTCCACACTCCAAGCATTTTTCCATATTGTGTTTGGATGATGAGATAGAAATAGAGTCATTCGAACCAATTGAAAAGTCAAGGAATGAGGAACAAGGTGCATATATTCTGGAATTCTTCTTGCCAGAAAGTGAGGATTACATACCTCATATAAAGGCCAATGAGTGCAGAATATTACATTATTTCCTTGGGCCAGTTAGATTCGTTCCACCGCCCCAAGAGCATAACCATAAGCTTGAAGCAAAACTTGGGGTTCAATTCATAAGCTCGAGGTGGAGGCAAAAAGTGATTCGTGTTGTGCTGAAACGTTAAATCAAGCGCTTATTGGGAGACAACCCAGCTTTATTGCTTTCTTTGATTTTTTTTTTGTAGTGTCAATTTTTTATTTCTAGAATCATGGAAATCAAAGGTATTGGAAGGATGCAATAACAAACCAAATGGTTGGAACTAAGTGTGAGGTACCCACACAAAGGACCAAGCTTGGGAGAAGTCTAAGTACCCTATGAGCTGTTAGTGCTTAGGCCTTTGGCTTACCAGGGAGTCTCTTTTACCCTTTTATTAGTTATGGTGTGCATTGGGGACAATGCACAATTTTAAGTGTGGGTGAGGAGATTGTCTGGGTGACTTTCTATGCTATTTTAGTTGTGTTAGTTTAATTGAATAATTTTTTTTATATAGAAAAGATTGGACTTTTCCCGACGATGTATCTATTAGACAATTTTCTTGAGAGGTTTAAGTCTAAAGAAAAAATAAAATAAAAATATTTTCTTTGTAGGTAGTGTAATAATTTTTTCTTGATTTTTCTTTGTGCTGCGGTTCTTTTCTAGAGGTTTTATTTGAACCGCGTGTAGTAAGTTATTATTTGGGAGTAGGAGCCATTGTGTTTTATTTTGAATTGAAGCAATATCTCTTGACTTTGTTATGCCTTGAGAATAGTGAGTACTTTGGTTGTGACGCTTAGGCTCAGTTTTTGACTCTTGTATAAGTACCTTAAATTTTATGATCTTAAATTTGCTTAACTGCTTTGACTAGAGTGTTTTGATGAAACCAATCCCGAGTGAGTTATGTGCCATGTGTGTGTAAGGATTTGTTATATTTTGTGCATTGTATTTGATGCCTAGAACTTGCCCCGTGTGTTTGCAAAGCGAAATAATAGTTTTATTCAGTCTTGGAAGTGATATAGGCATTTCTTTGTTGAGCCAGATATGTATATTTTACCCACCTAGTTGTTATGTATCGTAGTTAACCCATTTGAGCCTGTAATCTTGTTTCTTTGGCAACCACATTACAAGTCTTACACATTTGTTTGAATTAATCATCTATTTGAACCTTTTAACCTCTCATGAGCACTTGGATTATTATGAACTATGTAAAAATTAAAGTGTGGGGTGGTTGGTTTGGCTTTTGAGTGGAACTAATAAAATAAGGAGAAAGGTGCACTATTTTAAAAAAGTAAGAGCCACTTGAAATGGAAAAAAAATAGTTGGATTGCTGTGAAAAAAAAAATTCATTGATAAATGGTGACTCTTGATGTAAGTGTTCTTAAATAAGAATGAGGTAATATACATTGATGTGAAGGTTGAGTTTTGATTTGACATAAGTATTGGGTTTAAATGTTAAAGTATATGTATTAAAGTGCTTAGGGAGGTGTAGTCACTCTTATATCTAAATGTATCCTACCCGTCCTGTAGCCTACATTACAACAAAATAAAGTCCTAATTGATCCTAGATTGAATGAGCTCGATTAGTGGAGTAATACACTACGGACAAGCTCATTGTGCATCTTTTGTGGCATATGAATGTTATTTTTGAGAGTGAGTGAATTCTTTCTATCTTGAGTTCCAAAGTGTTCTTAAATTTTATTGTGTGGAACTAGTATCTTTTATTGTGTGAGGGCACTTGATTCATGAAGGAAATGTAATGTCATTGACCTCTATGTTAGATTAAGTAGATGAGTTGTGAATAATGCATGGTACTTGTGAGTCAAATCTTGAGGTGAAGATGTTACGCTTTTGTGCTTAGTCTATTTTAAATACTCTTGGTGTGATGAGTTAGGAGAATTGTTTAAAAATGTTGTGTCTAGAAATAAAAGTATAGTTTGATTTCTCGAGGACGAGCAATGGCTTAAGTGTGGGGTGTTGATGATAGGCTATAATTACGTATTTTAGTCGATTATTACACTCTAATTTACTGCACTTTAGTTGAGTTTGCATTTTAATCGCTAGTATTTTGCACTAACGGTGTATTTTATGCCTTGTAGGAGTGATTCCGAGCTATATAGATGTTATGGAATGAATTCAAGTGATTTGGAGCTTTGAAGTCTGAGTAAAAACCCAAGGAATTAAACCGGGATCGTATTCGGGGATCAACGGATGATAGAGCAACAAAACAAAGAATCGAGTAGGCATATTGTGTACTGTCTAGTACAATGCACATAACTTTTTGCTCATAAATCCATTTGGGCTCCACAATATATGGTTGGAAATATAATTCAAAGGTCTGTAACTTTCATGTTTTACGTTTTTTTAAATTTCAAACGAAATAGGGTGAAAAACACAGTAGAAACCGCAACCGCGGACCTAAGGCGGACTGAGGCAGTGTACCTGCCATATACCGCGGTCTATCGCGGTTGACCGCGGCCGCGGCAGTCCAGACGTGAAATATTATCCTTTTTCACATACGAGAAGGTATAATTATTTGGGTCCGACCCTACTTGGTATATATACATGGAAAATGGTATTTTTGAGAGGTTGGGCACACTTTTGACATAATTTAGACCTAAGGAAGCTAAGGAGACCGGGGATTCGACCTAAGGAGTCAAGAACACGCTGGGAGCAAGGCGGAGAATTTTTTTACGAGTTTTTCACTTTCTTCTTCCTATTTCCATTATTGGTTATGAATTCTAGTATTGTATTTTTGCATACTATTATGAATAACTAATTCGTTTTCTAGGGTTTTGATGGAACCTTTTGTAGGATAAATTCTTGTAATGTTTTTTATATAATTGAGTCATTGGATTTCTCTACTTGTTCAATTACGTATTTGTTATTGTTGATTGAATGGTCATCAATTGACTGTGCCTATTTAGTGTGTACTGCTTGAGAGAGAGAGAGTACATATTTAGGTAGTTGTTGAACAACGTTACTCCTAACGTATGTGAGAAATCAATATATTGGGTTTAAAGGTAGGTTTAGAAATAACAAAGCCTTGACGTGGTCATAATGAGCGGTTAGATAAAGCCAACTAGCGTAGTTCGAGAGAATATGTCTAGTAAATTATTTTAGTTGCTCGAGAGAGAATTATGGCACCTAAAGTGCTCACGATAAGTAGAGAATACATTAGCCAAATTGTAGGGAACATAGCTAGAAGGATTCCGATAATTGGGGAAATCATAACTCTAGACCTCCTTAATTTAGTCTTCAACCCTTTATCTCGCTAGTTAATAATTTTATAATTTTCTAGTATTTGCTAGTTAATTAGTTAGAAATATAATTCTCAATCTTTATAATTTAGAAAATTGTTCAAACTTGTCTTTTTAGTGATATTAAACAGATATAGCTAAGCCTTAGTTCTCCATGAGATTCGAGTCCGGACTTTTAGACCGGTTTATATTTGTAGCGACCGCTTATCCTTTTTAGGACTAGAGTTGGGCGTGATCAATACATGTTGTATTCGTTGCACAAATGAATACAATTGCGCGAACGGATACAGTTGATACATGTTGTATTCGTTGCACGAACAAATATAGTTGACACATGTTATATTTAGTGTGCGTTTGAATACAAATACTAGCTAAGGTGGTAACAATTGAACAATAGCTACGAATAATAATTAGGTAAATTATAGTTATTAGGCTCTAAACTATAATGCTTTAATAAAATTCCTCGTTGCACAATAAGATCTTGAGAATCATTCCGTAAAAATGGTGTGGGTTGGCCAGTATTTCAACCTTGATTAATATTTAACTACCATTTGAAATGTAATTGTACAATAATTAATTCTTCATTAAAATAAGCCTTAAATGATTGTTTTACTATTTACTCTTCATCTCATTCATCATACCCAAAACAATATTTACGAAATAATGGTAGATTTTCAAAGATTTCCAACTCTTTTAATTTTAAAACAAACGTAAATAAGTCATGTTATCCATGCTCAACCATTTCCAATTGAGAGTTGATAATAGGTGAATTTGACTATAATCACACTTTGAATAATTACATTCTTATGTTGTTTTGATGATATATATGATAACAAAATGCTCTTATTAGTGTTTTTCATGATTTATAGGTAATAAACGGCTAAGGAAGGCTAAGGAGCTATTCTGGAGTCAATACTGGAGAAAAAAGGCCAAAAATGCAAATTCCCATTGAAGTCACATCGTACCAGCCCTTTAGTGCCGAAAGCACTGTTCCACCGCGGTTCCACCACGACCGCGGTAGAACCGCGGTGAAAAGCTGCTGCAGAAGATTGAAGAACCAGAGGCACTGTTCTGCCGCGGTTCCACCGCGACCGCGGCAGGCACCGAGAAGTTAAGGGACCAAAGTGTAAAAACGGGATTTTTTAGACCTAAACCCTATTTAAACCATAGACTTCGCCCAAAGGAGGCAAGTACTGATTTTTAGGTTATCTTGGAAGAAAAAACTAGTGTGAGAGATTTCTCCAAACATCTTTTCTTCTTTCTTTTGATTTTGATGATGAATTCTATTCTAGTTTATTTAC
>MU779676.1:45228-55327 GCA_026770625.1 Nicotiana glauca | reverse complement strand
GGGGCCTCGGGATGATTTTGGATGGCTAACGGGGTAAATTTCTAAGTTTGGTTGCAGCTGATATTAATTCTTCTGGTATTTCCGCTTCTGTGGCTTGGGAACCGCAGAAGCGGCGCCTCATAAGCGGCTTCATCACCGCATAAGCGGAATTGGCCCCACCTCAGGAGAACCGCAGAAGCGGTCTCCTTTCCGCATAAGCGGAACCGCAAATGCGGTTACTGGTCCGCAGAAGCGGACTTTGGCCCCATTAGTTGAACCGCAAAAGCAGTTGATTCTTCTGCAAAAGCGGGACCGCAGAAGCAGTCCCTGGGCACAAAAACGGAAACCATTGTTCTGAAAAGGGGAAAAATCCGAGGGTTTATTTCAAAGTTGAAAAAATCAATTGAGAGCTCGGGAGAAGGCGATTTTGAGTGGGTTTTGAAGAGAAGATCATTGGGTAACGTTGCTTTGATCCTTTCCAGTTATATTTCATCATTTCCTAGTTAAATCAACCACTAGAATTCAAATTCAAGGTCAAAATTTAGGAAAAATGGGTGAAACTTCTTAGACTTAATTATGTGATTTTGAGTGGGCATTTGATGTCCGATTTGGGAGATTTTTATATGGTTAGACTCGTGAGAGTACGAGGGATCGAAAAATGTAAAAATTATTCGATTCCGATACGTTGGTTGGAGGGCCATTATGGTCATTTTACCTATTTTCGCGCCCTAGCTTTAATTTTAATAGTGGAATCAGTTGTTTACAATATTATTTACGATATGTAATTGTATTGAATAGATTTGGGCCATTTGGAGTCGGATACTCGTGGCAAAGGCATCGTTCCTTAGTTGATTTTGCACCGGTTCGAGGTAAGTGGCTTGCCTAACCTTGTGTGGGGGACTTCGTCCCTTAGGATGTGATAAATTGATAATTGGATGCCTTGTAAGTGAGGTGACGAGCGCGTACTTGAGCTAATTGTTGAAAACCCGAATTTTTACTTAAATACTTGAACTGGATTTTCTTTCATATTTGCTTTATCCTACTTGCTATTATAGCCTGTGCTAGTGTAGAAGAGCATGTCTAAATGATCCAAATTGCATAATTGCTTAAATTGCCTTAACTGTGATTACGTGAAGCATGTTAGGCCAGTATTATTTGTTGCCTTGTATTGTTGTACTTCAATTTCTGAATATTTCTCTGATTTTGGTTGCGCATTTACATTGGGACTACGGATGTGGGATTCCGGGAGCTCCCCCCCTTGTTTGTTTACCTTGGGAGTACGGGTTCGATTCCCGGGAGATCCCCCTGCACTTTTATTTTGGGACTACGGGACGGTATCCCGGGAGATCCCCCTGCACTTTTATTTTTGGGACTACGGGACGGTATCCCGGGAGATCCCCTGCAAACTGATGATTGGACTACGAGACGGTATCCCGGGCGATCCTTTCATATTGATATGAGAGTTGGACGACGGGATGGCATCCCGAGAGATCCATTGGACAGTTGAGGGAAGGGCTACAGGACGGTATCCTGGGAGACCCTCGTTGGTATTCTTGTTGCAATTTAGTTGTGGTTACTCTGCGTTTATGTTCTGTCTGTGTAGTATTATAATTTCATTGAGCTGTCTTATTACACTGTTGCATTCACTAGCTTCGTCGGATTTCTACACTGTTAATATTTTGCTGCTATATTATTTTTGCCTGAGTAAGGTCAGGAGCCCTGACCTTTCCTCGTCACTACTCAACCGAGGTTAGGCTTGGCACTTACTGAGTATCGTTGTGGTGTACTCACGCCTCTTCTGCGCATGCTTTTCATGTGCAGATCCAGGTACCTCTACGCAGGCGCATTATCAGTAATTGCAGGGATCATTTCGGAGACTTGAGGTATATCCGGCGCGTCCGCAGACCGGAGAGTCTCCCTCTCACTCTACCCTTTAGTTAGCTAGATGCTATTCTGTTATTCCTTGTTATAGACTTTTCGGATGATTAGAGCTGTGTTATGTACTATTCTTAGCTTGTGTTGCCCGTGGGTTTCCGGGTCTTCGGGATGGTTTCAGAATTTAAAGTATTAAAGTGTATGTGCCAGGCGGCAACTGTATACATTACCCATGTTATTTAGCTTTTGATTACAAATTTCGCAAATGTTGTTACTTTCGCAATGTGTTAGGCTTACCTGGTCGTGAAGACTAGGTGCCGTCATGACGTGTTCACAATTGGTGAACTAGGGTCGTGACAAGTTGGTATCAGAGCTCTAGGTTCATAGGAGTTACGGGACACAGGCCGGTTTATTAGAGTCTCGCTGATCAGTACGGAGACGTCCGTATTTATCTACGAGAGGCTGTGTAACTGTTTAGGAAAATCTTCATTTCTTTTGAATTCCTTGTCGTGCGATATTTTGACACCAATTCTAAACTTCTGTCTTCTATTCTCTCACAGATGGTGAGGACACGTGCTACACGAGAGGACCAGGCACTCGCGCCCCCTACTGCCGCCATCAGAGGCCGGGGCCGGGGCCGGGGTAGAGGTCGAGGAAGCCCCTGAGGTGCAGCCACAGCACCCGCACGCACTGACGCTGAGGTACCTCCAGCAGATCCCGTTGAAGCACAGGCACCTGGTACACCTACTACAGCTACTACTACTCCAGCGCTCCAGGAGACCATGGCTTAGTTCATGAGCATGTACACTACTTTGGCTCAGGCGGGGTTGCTTCCCCTCGCTTCAGCCACATCTCAGGCCGGGGGAGGGGCCCAGACTACCGCAGCCCGCACTCCAAAGCAGAGAGTGCCGATGGAGCAGGTTCCAGAGGTTATTCCTGTACCGCCTACAGCGCCAGTACAGCCCGGGGATGGGTCAGCCGTCTCAGAGGACGAGCAGCGTAGGCTAGAGAGGTTCAAGAAATATGATCCCCCAGTGTTCAGTGGCCTAACTTCAGATGACGCCTTGGGATTCTTGGAGGAGTGTCATCGCATTCTTCGTACTATGGGCATAGTGGAGTCTAGTGGGGTTTCTTTCACCGCCTTTCAGCTTCGGGGAGCCACCTATGATTGGTGGCGTACTTATGAGTTGGACAGTCCAGTCGAGTCTGCCTCACTGACTTGGACCCAGTTCTCCGACATGTTTATGAGGAAGTTTGCTCCCCAGAGCCTCAGGGATTCATGGCGCGCGGAGTTTGAGCGTATGCGCCAGGGTGGTATGACAGTCTCAGAGTATGCCATCCGTTATATCAGGTTGGCCAGACATGCACCGGCTTTGGTCGCCACAGTTTGGGAGAGAGTTCGGAGGTTTATCGAGGGTCTTATTTCGCCCATCCAGTCCAGCATGGCTCGAGAGTTAGAGATGGATATTCCTTACCGGTAGGTAGGGAGCATTGCTAGGCGGATTGAGGGTATGCTCGCCAGGGAGCGAGGGGAGAGGGAGGCCAAGAGGTCTCGAGAGTCGGGTCACTACTCTGGTGCCCGTACTTCCTCAGCCGGTCGTTATGGTATGGGTTATTCTGGTCGCCCTGTTCATTCAGCCTTGGTGAACTAGGGTCGTGACAGGATTCCATCAATAGGGGAAATCACTACCTTAGAACCTTCTCATTATTATTTACAACCCAAGCATATTTAGTTTACAGCTGTTTATTTATTTACTTTCAATCTTAGTTAGTAGAAATACCATCAACTATTGTTTATAACGTTTGTGGAAGTTGATTATAAAGAATTTAGTGATTCCAACAAAGGTAATTGATAGGTTAATTCTCTGTGGGATTCGACTTCGGACTTGTAAACTGGATTATATTTGCAACGACTGCATTGTCCTTTTTAGAAGGCATAGTTGGGTGTGATCAAATTTTAGCGTCGTTGCCGGGGAATTAACGGTGTTATCAATTACAATTGAAAGAAGTACAAAAATTCTTAGTGTTGTCAGTTTTCTCTATACCCAATTTTTATATTGAAATTTTAACGTTTGTTGACTTGGTTGCACAGGTGCATGCCTAGAAACTCATCGAGATCTGGTGAAGTATTAGAAGCATTATCAGATCCCGAGAAATTTTTCAGTGCTTTGAATCGAGCCAACTGACAAAACAAACAACAACCAACAACTGTACAATTCGAAACAATCATGGGAGATAACCAGGAAAACCCAGCAGCACCAATAGCGCCAGTGCCAGAGGCTGCTCTCTATGACTGGGCATAACCCACAGCTGAGAATCTTTCCACAGCGATAGTAGTCCGCAGATACAGGCTGAGCCATTGCAAATCACGAATAACATGCTGCAGTTGTTGCAGAATAAGGGACTATTTTCGGGGTCACAAGTTGAAGATCCTCAGCAGCACTTAAAGAATTTCTTTTCTATCTGCAAAACCCAAAGGCAACCCAATGTAACTCCGGAAGCAATCAAACTGTTATTGTTTCCATTCTCAGTGACATGAGCTACCCAGACTTAGCTGAATTCGCTCCCCATAAATTCTATAACAACGTGGGATGAACTAGTCAAGCAATTTCACAACAAGTTCCATCTACCCAACAAAACTACTCAACAAATTGATGAGATTTTTAGCTTTAAACAGAGACCGATGGAGACTTTGCATGAAAAATGGGAGCGTTTTAAAGGGATGTTGGTCATATGTCCACACCATAGTATTCCAGATCTAATGTTGGGGCAGCGGTTCTACATGGGATTGTCAAATAGCGTAAAGAACATTTTTGATGCTTCAGCTGTTGGGGCATTTTTGAGAAAAACATAGAGAGAAGGCCAGAGTCTGCTTGACAAGATGGCACAGAATTCGGGATGGATAATCAGAGGTGCACCTATCACTCCAGTGGTGCACTCAGTGCCTTTAGATCCATCCAATTCTATGGATGAAAATATGGCTACCTTGTTGATACAGATGAGCATACTTACCAAAAGGGTGGAAGGGTCAGGGCAGAAACAGCAGGTACATATTGTTGATACTACCAATGGGGGCTTGTGCGCATCTTGAATTAGTCAGCCAATTGGCAACCAGTGGAATGCAGAACACGATCATCATCACTACCCTGAAGACATGAATTATGTGTCTAATTATGGCGGCCAGAGACAGGGTGGTCAGAATTGTGGTCAACAAAATCAGCAGTACAGGCCAGCACAGCCACAGTTCAACACCGGGAACATGGGAGGTATGAGACCCACCAACAATATGGCACCTTACCCATGACCACAAGGATACAATAATCAGAATCATCAGCAGGGGTATCACCCACCTCAGCAACAGCATGGTGGAAGGCAGGAAGACGGGTTTGCTAGACTTGAAGCAATGATGCAGCAGGTTATTGGGTCTAATGCAAAAATTAATGAGAGAGTCGATGCACATGATATAGCAATCAAAAATATTGAGGTACAGGTGGTCCAGATTTCGATGTCTCTGAACAATCGTCCTCATGGGACACTACCTGCAGACACTCAGATAAATCCAAAAGATCAAGGACCGAAGCAGCTGATGGCGGTGAGTCTACGTAATGGCAGAGATCTGGATATAGAGCAAGAAAGGGCTCGAGAAGCTAGATAGGTTGAGACACTCATACCAGTGCCCATCGAGCTAGATAAATCAACAAAACTGACACTGGGGACAGTCCAGCCTGCTCAAGAAGAAAATAGCATGCAGAATGAGACCGAAAAGGAAGCTGAAACTTTCCGGGAGCCAGTAGTTGATGTACCAGCTGATAAAGATCAGTCCCAATCGATTGGGAAGAAGAGACCCCCTGCACCCTTCCCCCAGAGGTTGGCTAAGTACAAAAAGGAGGAGCAATACAAGAAGTTCTTTGACATGCTGAAGCAAATCCAGGTAAATATACCATTGATTGAAGCTTTGAAGGAGATGCCTGGGTATGCAAAAATGATGAAGGACTTGATGTCCCGAAAGTTTGATTTTCAAGACTTGGCCACATTTACTCTTACTCAGACCTGTAGTGCAGTGGTGACTAGACCAATTACGGAAAAGTTGTCTGATCCAGGGAGCTTTACAATTCCATGCACTATTGGTAATTTTGCTTTTGCTAAGGCACTGTGTGATCTAGGGGCCAACATCAATCTTATGCCCCTAGCAATTTATAAGAGTTTGGGCATTGGAAGAGCTAGACCCACCTCTATGTTGTTGCAGCTTGCTGACAGGACTGTGAAACGACCCTCTAGAATCCTAGATGATGTGCTAATTCAGGTAAGGAAATTTATGTTCCCCACAGATTTTGTGATCCTAGACTGTAAGGTGGATGAAGAGATTCCCATAATTTTAGCAAGACCGTTCCTGGCCACAGGGAGAGCTCTAATTGATTGTGAGACTAGGGAGATCAAGATGAGACTAAACGATGAAGAAATAACATTCAATGCGTAGAAATCTATAAGGCGACCAAGTGAATTCGCCAATTGCTCTCTTATTGATGCCGTGGATGTAATTGTAGAGAGTGATGATAAAAGGCTGACTATTGAGGACTCCCTTACTGCATGTCTAATGAATTTGGATGAGGTAAATGGAGAGGATCTGGCGGAATAGGTGTTGGCATTAGAGGGTAGAGGGTTCTGGGATAAAACCCTAGAGTTTGAGCCCTTGCACTTGGAAAATCGAGAAACTCCTCCAGCCAAGATATCCATCGAAGAACCACCAAAGCTGGAATTAAAGCCATTGCCCGCCCATCTCAGGTATGAATTTTTTGGACCTAACTCCACATTACCTATTACTATCTCATCTAGTTTGTTAGATGTGTAGGCTCAACAACTATTGCAGGTACTTAAAGAGTGCAAAACTGCCATTGGGTGGACCATGGCAGACATAAATGGGATCAGCCCCGCCTACTGTATGCACATAATTCTATTGGAAGAGGGACACAAATCTTCCAAGGAACACCAAAGAAGGTTGAACCCCAATATGAAGGAAATGGTGAAGAAAGAAGTAATAAAGTGGTTAGATGCGGCAATCATTTTCCCAATCTCTGAAGGCAGCTGGGTTAGCCCAGTTCAATGTGTTCCTAAAAAGGGTGGCATGACGGTAGTCAAGAATGATAAGAATGAATTGATCTCTACAAGAACCGTCACGGGATGGAGAATTTGCATGGACTNGAGGATGCCCTTTGGCCTATGCAATGCACCCGCCACATTCCAACAGTGCATGATGGCCATATTCACTGACATGGTAGAGGATATAATGGAAGTGTTCATGGATGACTTCTCAGTGGGGGGAACTCATTTGATGAGTTCCTGATAAATCTGACTCGTGTGCTGAAGCGGTGTATCGAGACTAATCTGGTTCTGAATTGGGAGAAGTGTCATTTTATGTTACAAGAGGGCATAGTCTTGGGTCATCAGGTGTCAAGCAAAGGAATTGAGGTGGATCGTGCTAAGGTAGATGTGATAGCAAAGCTACCCCCTCCAACTTCAGTCAAAGCAACCAGAAGCTTCCTCGGGCATGCCGGTTTCTATCGACGATTCATAAAGGACTTCTCAAAGATCGTCAACCCTCTCTATAAGTTGTTAGAAAAAGATCGCCTTTCTTGTTTTCTGCTGATTGCAGGGTAGCATTTGAGGAGCTGAAAGAGAGGCTAGTCACAGCACCTATCATAGTTGCCCCCGACTGGGAGCAACCGTTCGAACTCATGTGTGACGCTAGTGACTACGCAGTGGGGGCAGTGATGGGACAGCGGAAAGACAAGTTGATGCATCCAATATACTACGCTAGTAGAACGCTGAGTGGAGCCCAGCTGAATTACACTGTGACTGAGAAGGAGATGTTGGCGGTGGTGCTTGCTTTCGACAAGTTACGATCATATCTGATTGGTTCCAAGGTAATTGTATATGCTGACCACGCAGCTCTCAGGTACTTAATTGAAAAGAAGGAGTCTAAGCCGCGCCTGATTCGTTGGGTGCTGCTGTTGCAAGAATTCGACCTCGAAATTCGTGACCGTAAGGGCACTGAAAATCAAGTCGTTGATCATCTATCATGACTTGAAGGAGCTGAAAAAGCAATCGAGGTCGAAGAGATCCTGGAAACCTTTCCAGACGAGCAGCTGCTCACTACTAATCTTGAGGAAGCACCATGGTATGAAGACTTTGCTAATTACCTGGCCAGTGATATAGTTTCTCACGACCTTTCATCTGTCCAAAGAAAAAAGTTTTATCGTGATAGCCGCATGTATTATTGGGATGAGCCGTATTTGTTTAGAATCTGTGTTGATAGTATGATCCGGAGGTGTGTCCCCGAGATAGAACAATCTTCTGTTTTGCAGGCTTGTCACGCATCGTCATATGGAGGACATTTTGGAGGGGTCAAGACAGCTGCAAAAGTGCTTGAGGCTGGATTCTTTTGGCCAACAGTGTTTAGAGACACGCACCTATGGGTGAAGGGCTGCAATGAATGTCAGCGAACTGGGAATATTTCCCGTCGCCACGAGATGCCCATGAACCCGATTAAGAAGTGGAAGTGTTTGATGTCTGGGGGATTGACTTCATGGGTCCCTTCGTCAGCTCATTTGGCAATAAATACATACTTGTTGCTGTGGATTACGTGTCCAAGTGGGTGGAAGCTACTGCGTTACCCAATAATGATGCAAAAGTAGTGGTGGGATTTTTGAAAAAGAACATATTCACCCGATTTGGGACACCACGAGCGATTATCAGCGACGGAGGCACTCACTTCTATAATAGAGCCTTCGAAAAGTTGCTCGCAAAGTATGACGTGCGCCACAAGGTGGCTACTCCGTATCACCCGCAAACTAGTGGGCAGGTAGAAGTGTCCAACAGAGAGATCAAGAGTGTGTTAACCAAGACTGTGAATGCCACAAGAACTGATTGGGTGAGGAAGATAGATAATGCACTCTGGGCCTACAAGACCACATTTAAAACACCAATTGGTATGTCACCATATAAGTTCGTGTTTGGAAAGTCCTGTCACCTGCTAGTGGAACTTGAACATAAAGCGTGGTGGGGATTGAAGCAGTTGAACTTAGATATTGAAGCTGCAGGCACAACTAGAATCACTGAGTTGCATGAGCTTGACGAGTTCAGACATCTTGCTTTTGAGAGCACAAGATTTTACAAGGAAAGAATGAAGAGGTTACACGACCAGAACATTGTTGAGCGATATTTCAAACCCGGGGACATGGTATTGCTCTATAACTCAAGATTGCGGCTGTTCCCTAGTAAGCTTAAGTCAAGATGGTCTGGACCGTTTCGAGTGGTTAAAGTATTCCCTTTAGGTGCTGTAGATATCGCCGCTGAGAAAGACTCTCGTACATTTAGAGTCAATGGGCAGAGATTAAAACTATATATGGGCATGAACGAACCAAAGGAAGGATCTGAGATCCACCTGACTGAACCTCAGAGGTAGAGCGAGACTTAAATGCGCTCATGTGCGTCGTGCCGCGATGTTAAATCAGGCGCTGCGTGGGAGGCAACCCACGAATGTGTTGTAAGTGTAGTCTGTAATATCATATAAAAAAATAATAAAATATATAAAAAATAAAAAGAAGAGAGAGGTTGAGCGAATCTTGCGCTCGTGCTGCATCGTGCAGTGACGTTAAATCACGCGCTTCATGGGAGGCAACCCACGATAGTAGAATTTCTAACATGTTGTATATATGCAGGTTAGTGCGGAGGACATTGTATCACGAGCCTGGACATATCATGGGTAAGGTAGGTATTAGAAGAGGTAAAAATAGTGCCTAAGGGGCAAAATAATGAACAGAACCCCAATAATAGGCAGCCAATAACGGGTCCACCGCGGTCGCGGCGTAACCGCGATAGGACCGCGGTCGTGACCCCTCTCTGAAGTTATCCCACCGCGGTCGCGGCGCAACCGCGGTCGGACCGCGGTCGTGAAACCTCTCTGAAGTTATCCCACCGCAGTCACGGCGTAACCGCGGCAGGACCGCGGTGGACCAGAACGGGCCCAGGTATGAAAACGCAGAAATTTTTAAATTTTTTCTTTTCTTTTTCTCCCTTTCATTAATCTAACCTAATCTAAGCTTCCCCAACCAAAACCTCCGCCCCACTTTTCCCCATTCTCTCTAATTCTCTCAACCATCTTCTTCTTCTTCCTCATAAACTCTCAATTCCTCCATTCTTCTTCTTCTTCTCTCAACCCACTCTCTCTTCTTTCTTCTTCTTCCCA